>WNNJ02000188.1:0-100280 GCA_012934845.2 Pomphorhynchus laevis
TATATATATATATATATATATATATATATATATATATATAATTTGTTGTTACACCTGCCCTGGGACACACAATGGTGTACTCGTAAATAAATCACTATGTTTTCCTCATGAAGAGGCATAAACACCAGGCAGCCGTCTATATATCCTCATCAGATCAAGAAATAGAACCGAATTATTCTCGCAATATTCAAAGTCGCTACGTATGCCCAGTCATCCTATGTGTGACGACAAACTTCAACAACGGTATACGCGTTTCGCTCTAACGGAGCTCATCAGTACCGTGACTTTAATAATCATCCATAGGCACCTTAACACACGCTTAAACAATGTTTAAAGCTCGAAAAACAGAACTACCCTTAATATGAATCATCAGAGGAAATTTAGCATAAGCTCTGATCAGTGCGTATTGCGGTTTAACCATGCATCAGACACTAAATTCCTTTTAATATAAATGCTGCTTTACATGGACACTTTAAAGTGTACAAATATATAAAATATAATTTGTTGTTACACCTGCCCTTGGACACACAATGGTGTACTCGTAAATAAATCACTATGTTTTCCTCATGAAGAGGCATAAACACCAGGCAGCCGTCTATATATCCTCATCAGATCAAGAAATAGAACCGAATTATTCTCGCAATATTTAAAGTAGCTACGTATGCCCAGTCATCCTATGTGTAACGACAAACTTCAACAACGGTATACGCGTTTCGCTCTAACGGAGCTCATCAGTACCGTTACTTTAATAATCATCCATAGGCACCTTAACACACGCTTAAACAATGTTTAAAGCTCGAAAAACAGAACTGCCCTTAATCTGAATCATCAGAGGAAATTTAGCATTAGCTCTGTGCATGGCAGTGCGTATTGCGGTTTAATCATGCATCAGGCACTAAATTCCTTTTAATAGAAATGCTGTTTTACATGGACACTTTAAAGTGTACAAATATATAAAATATAATTTGTTGTTACACCTGCCCTGGGACACACAATGGTGTACTCCTAAATAAATCACTATGTTTTCCTCATGAAGAGGCATAAACACCAGGCAGCCGTCTATATATCCTCATCAGACTAAGAAATAGAACCGAATTATTCTTGCATTATTCAAAGTCGCTACGTATGCCCAGTCATCCTATGTGTGACGACAAACTTCACAACGGTATACGCGTTTCGCTCTAACGGAGCTCATCAGTACCGTGACTTCTATAATCATCTATAGGCACCTTAACACACGCTTAAACAGTGTTTAAAGCTCGAAAAACAGAACTACCCTTAATCTGAATCATCGGAGGGAATTTAGCATAAGCTCTGTGCATGGCAGTGACTATTACAGTTTAACCATGCATCAGGCACTAAATTCTTTTTAATAGAAATGCTGTTTAACAGGGACACTTAAAAGTGTGCAAATATATAAAATAAAATTTGTTGTTACACCTGCCCTGGGACACTCACTGGTGTACTCATAAATATATCACTATGTTTTCCTCATGAAGAGGCATAAACACCAGGCAGCATTCTATATATCCTCATCAGACTAAGAAATAGAACCGAATTATTCTTGCATTATTCAAAGTCGCTACGTATGCCCAGTCATCCTATGTATGACGACAAACTTCACAACGGTATACGCGTTTCGCTCTAACGGAGCAACCACCACTCGCTTTCATTTCGAATATATATACATTTCGAACATATACCATATATAAATAAAAATAAAGATAAATAATAAATAATTATAAGATTTTATACAATTTATATTTATATCAAGTTAAAATTTAAAATTGAAATTTAAAATAAAAGTCAATTTTAATAATTGAATAATAAATAATAGTTAAAATAAAAAATTGAAATTTATAGATTTGTAGCTTCCGATTTGGTAGATGTTAACAGAATTGAATTGAGCGCAAATATCGTTGTAGTAGACATAAGGCTCAATATCCTCGTTAATTGATTATAATCAATTAAATAAGCTGTAAATAACGGCTACTCGCTTCGCCTAATCCTCCCGGAACTCTTTCATATTATCCCTGTCTCACCTGCCGAAGTTTTATCTGTCCTCATGTCCTTGACCAACGAAACCTCACCTAACAATCCTCTGCCTACCCCATACATAAATCTATATGCTCATCAATATCCCCTTCCCTCATCACATTGTTTAACTCGTCCATCCGCAGTCGTATCTTTCCATCACACTGGAAATCCGTCATCGCTCGTCCCCTCCTTAAGAAACAATCGCTCGACCCCTTGCTTCTAGCTACCGACCAATTTCACTCCTCCCAACTCTTTTCAAGCTCTTAGAGCGCCTTATCTTAATACAGATCTACGTTTATCTATCTTCATCTAATTTGTACCCTCCTTTACAATCCGCTTTCCGCTCTAATCACTCCACAGGAATCGCCTGTATGAAAGTTTTCAACGACCTACTCATTTCTCGTAGCAATGCTGAATATAGTGTTCACATCATCCTCGACCTCTCATCCGCCTTCAACATCGTCGACCACTCAATCCTCCTTTCTCGCCCTCGTTATGATTACGGCTTTTCTTCATCCTCAGCAGCATGTTTTGCCTCATATCTATTTGACCATTCTTTTCGAGTCTGTTCAAATTCATCATCCTCTCCCCTATCCCTATTTTCGGCGAGGTCCCACAAGTTTCAGTACTAGGACCCTGATTTTATCTCTTCTACTCGGCGATCGCTCTCCGTTTATCAAACCTGACTCCTTTAACGTCATGCAATACGCCGATGACGTCATCATCTATGCGCATGCAATCGCCCATCGCATACACGATATCGCAATTTCTGCCTCCAGCTGTCTTTTTTCTATCTACAAACGTCTCTCCCATCTTCGTCTCGTTCTAAACCCAGACAAGTCTAAAATAATGTGGATCCTTCCCCTACAACCTAACATATCTCCTGCTGTATCTTTTGCCTCATCAATCATCTCCATTGTCTACAATCTCACTTTATTTTTGATTCCATTTCGATGATCACCTTTCAATGAAACCCTTCGTCCGTGACATGGTCCGCTCGTCTAACTTAATTCTCCGTGACATCTGCCGTATTCGCACCGTTAAAAAAAAACGATTTATTTTAACGTGGCAAATGCGTGCCAGCGCACGCTTACATTACCACAACAAAACAAGACTGTGAATCAGGTGTCGAGAAGGTGTGAACGGAGGAGGTGTTTGAATATGATAAAGGAGGGGGCGCGGCGGACGTCGAGAGGGAGTTGATTCCAGGCGAGTGAGGCGGCGACGAGGAAGGATCGGAGACCGTAGTTGTTGGAGTAATTAGGAACGTGGAGTAAGAGGGTATGACAGGAACGAAGTGATAGCGAGGTGGGGCGAGTATCGTCTAAGAAAGGAAGGTTGATGAACGATGGGGAGCCGACAGCGATGAGACGAAAGGTAACGAGAAGAAGGCGGAGTTTGATGCGGATGTGGATGGTGGGCCAGGAGAGTTGGGCAAAATATGTGGATGTGTGGTCGAAGCGACGGAGACGAAAGAGCACTCGAACGGCGGTGTTGATTATTCGTTGTAGGGGAAGGATGATGGATTTTGGAGAATTGGCGAAAAGGCTAAGGCAGTAATCGATTTTAGGGAAAAGAAGCGATGAAAGAAGAGACATACAAGAACGAAAGTCGATAAGGGGGCGGATACGGCGGATATCACGGAGAATTAAGTTAGATGAGCGGACCTTGTCACGGACGAAGGGTTTAAGGGAAAGGTGATCATCGAAATGGAAGCCTAAGAAAGTGAGATTGTGGACTATGGGGATGATTGATGAGGCAAAATATACAGTGGGAGGAGATATGTTTATCTCCTCCCACTGTATTGACATCCGTTCCTGTATGTCTCTTCTTTCATCGCTTCGTTTCCCAAAAATCGATATCCGTTCCTGTATGTTTCCCGTTATCGACATGCGTTCCTATATGTCTCCTCTTTCATCGCTTCGCTTCCCAAAAATCGATTACTGCCTCAGCTTTTTCGCCCATTATCCAAAATCCATCATCCTACCCCTACAACGCATCATCAACTCCACCGTTCGAGTGCTCTTTCGTCTCCGTCGTTTTGACCACACATCCACATATCTTGCCCAACTCTCCTGGCCCACCATCCACATCCGCATCAAACTCCACCTTCTTCTCATAACTTGTCGTCTCATCGCTGTCGGCTTCCCATTGTTCATCAACCTTTCTTTCTTAGACGACACTCGTTCCACCTCGCTATCGCTGCGTTCCCGTCATACCCTCTTACTCCACGTTCCCAACTACTCCAACAACTACGGTCTCCGGTCCTTCATCGTCGCCGCCCCTCTCGCTGGAATCAGCTCCCACTTGACGTCCGCCGCGCTCCTTCCTTTATTGCATTCAAATGTGGCCTCCGTACCCACCTCCTCGAAACATGATTTAGATTTTTAAGATTTTGTTGTTGTAATGTGCTGTCACGCATTTCCCACGTAAAAATAAGTCGTAATTTTTTAATCTGTGATGCACATCATAAAATTGATTTGATTTAAATCGAAGTTAAAGGCTTTCGTTTTGTTTGAAGGATGTAATTTGTGTTATTCTTTTTTAAACGTTATTTTGCTATATCATATTAAATGATTAGCTGCTTGGAGACATTAGAAAATGTGTTGTAAAAAGTGGGACATGGTACTGAAATCGTGAATGTCATTGCCTTAGATTAGCATTTAATAAAATTACTTTGTCCAATGAATTAAAACAGTTTTAATCTCTACATTATGGTTTTTAAACTGTTAATAGCAAATGTGATATAATCTTTCGACGATAATTATTCGCCAATATAAATAATAAATCGAAGAAAGTCAGTTGAGATGGCTAGGACACGTTCTGCGGATGTCTAGTGATCTCCTTCCTCGGAGCGTTTTCCAGGCCGGACTCTTTGTAAAGAGACCTCGAGGTCGACCTCTATACCGGTTGAGAGATCACATCTCGAAACTGGCCGAAGAACGCCTCGAGCTATCTGAAAAAGAACTCTGCTCTGTCGCTCATGATCGCGATGCCTGGGTAGTTTGGTTTATACACTGCTCCACAACCCGATAACCGGATCAGTGGTTGACAATAAAAATCTTGTGGTACTTTTTTTCTTGTCAAGAAATTGTTATTATAAATAATATATAAAAGTTATAAAAATATATTATAGTATAATATTATTATAAATTTTTATAAACTATGAGTCGAAATCTATCACAAAGAGTCGGAGTTTATCACAAAGAGTCGGAGTCTATCACAAAGAGCCGGAATCGAATACGCGATACTATCCATAAGAAACACATGATGAAAGTAATGATAATTGTGTTTAATTAAATGCGTTTAATTCGATCAACAGAGAAGTTGCTTTACATAACATTGAATATGTATGTCCCTCTATGACAATGGCACTAAGGAATATGTACATGCAACCAGATCAATTATGCCTTGGATGTGACAATTTGTTCACCAATGAGGCTTTTACTCAAAGAGATCCGTTCGCTATGGCTGCATGTTCAATGGCTTCGATGCCCCTTATTGCCGAAATCAGTAAAGCAGTTCTAAACGTACTGCAGGGGTAGTACGCTGACAGCTCGAATTTTGTTGGAGCGTACAAAGATTTGACTTGAGTTTATCACATACTAGTCCACAAGGGACATTTTTATGGTTATAATGTAAATGTTACCAAAACGCAAATACCCACATATGAATATCACTACTTATCGGGGAATGCATAATGTCAAGCACACAACAACCGGAATCAATATTTTCGGTGTGGCGATTTGTACTGATTAATACGTTGAGGAAGCGATCGAGAGTAAGTGTTCAACCTGATCTTCGTATGTAAACCGTTTGATCGAGGTGGCACACATTGATCTGAATGTGCCTTATGCAAATCTGACAAAATTGTTACAATTTAAATGAATTCATATTTTCCGGACGGTCTTGTGTAGTGCATCTCAACTGAATACACTTAAAGAAAATATATTCGCTATTTTTACCTGAACTGTCAGGTTTCAATATCGATGAAGTAGGAAAATAATTGCGACAACACCAATTCGCATGGGTGGTATTGGAATCATGGATCCATGTTCAGGTTGTCAATTGGAATTTGAATGTTCCGAAACTTACGAAACGTGTATTTCTGTTGGAACATTGGCAGAGTTACAGCAGACAAGGCAACGCTACATAAAATTTCGAAGCATAGGTAATGCTTTTACTGTAATAGATTGAAAGACAAACTCACGGAGCCAGATATCACTACACACAATGCAATCCTACATGCTTCAATGCCAGGGGCATCCACGTGGCTGAGTGCTTTACCACTTGCCAATGAAAAGTTTCATCTAAGTCGAAATGAATTTATTGATGTCTTGAGTGTTCGATATGGCTGATGTTCTCCAAACCTTATGCAGACTCAATGTGCATGTGGAACTGCTTTTTCGACTGCGCATGCCTTATCTTGTAAAAATGGAGATCTGATTATGATTCGACATGATGCTATTCGAGATATACTAGCAGATGAACTCAATGTAATATGTCCCGACGTATCAACTGAACCAGTATTGAATGTTGTTCCTGACGCAATGATCTTTGATAATGAATCCACAGCGAGAGAATACAATGCACTTTTAGACGTTGTGTGTTCTGGTTTAAAAGATGAACGATTCGAGCGTACGTTCCTGGACGTAAACATATTTTCACCTTTTGCTCAATCGAACATCAATAGTGCCCCGCTATCTTCCTTCGCTTACAATGAAATTGGGAAACGTTGAAAATATGAATAACGAGTAACTATAATTAAACATGGAATTTTCGTCCCCATGATTTTCTCTACTTCCGGTGGAATCGGCAAAGCGGCCATGTAACTCATTCGGCTTATCGCCGTCAAACAGGATCAACATAATCACCAGCTTTTAAATAATTGATACTGATCCATTATTGATAAATTATTATTGAAACAGGATCAAAGGAAGAAGAAATTATTTTGATATTTCGCTAACTTCTCTTAGCATCTTCAGAATTTTCTGAAGATGCTAACAGAAGTTTGCGAAATATCAAAAATAATTTCTTCCTTTGATCCAGTTCCAATAATTATTGATAATCATCAGCCTTACGCAGACAATCTTAACCATTTAAATAGGCGAATTGGCTTTGACATAGCACGTGCTGCGTCAGCTTGCATGAGGAGTTCCATGTCTTCGAAAAACAAGATAGTGTCTGATAATAATAGCGGTTACTGAACTATGGAATGTGCTCGAATTGATGACTAAAATATTCATGGGCCCAAATGCGGGAACCCTATTTGTGTATATTTTATAATAATGCAGAGATAAAAAATACTATAATAGAATATAATAATTATATATTTATAATTATATAATATATAATATATAATTATATATTATATCATTATAATAATATAATAATCATCAAAACCTTTAGTTTTGTTTGAAGGATGTAATTTGTGTTATTCTTTTTTAAACGTGATCTGCTATATCATATTAAATGATTAGCTGCTTGGAGACATTAGAAAATGTGTTATAAAAAGTGGGACATTGTACTGAAATCGTGAATGTCATTGCCTTAGATTAGCATTTAATAAAATTACTTTGTCCAATGAATTAAAACAGTTTTAAGCTCTACATTATGGTTTTTAAACTGTTAATAGCAAATGTGATATAATTTTTCGACAATATAATTATTCGCCAATATAAATAATAAATCGAAGAAAGTCAGTTGAGATGGCTAGGATACGTTTTGCTCATGTCTAGTGATCACCTTCCTCGGAGCGTTTTCCAGGCCGGACTCTCTGTAAAGAGACCTCGAGGTCGACCTCTATACCGGTTGAGAGATCACATCTTGAAACTGGCCGAAGAACGCCTTGAGCTATCTGAAAAAGAACTCTGCTCTGTCGCTCATGATCGCGATGCCTGGAGTAATTTGGTTCGTACCCTTCTTCCACGACCCGATACCTGGACCAGTGGTTGATAATAAAAATCTTGTGGTACTTTTTTTTTCTTGTCAAAAAATTGTTATTATAAATAATATAATCTTTCGACGATAATTATTCGCCAATATATATTATATTATATAATAACCATCACTTTAGTATTTCCGAGGACCATGTATTCAATCCCTATATGGTAAAATGTTAAAATGTACATAGTTAAACGATTATCCGTAATGATTAAACAATTATTCATAATTAAATTCTAATGTCATCATTCGTGATGTTGATAATAAGGCATACTTCAAGCAATTTTTAACACTGTAAATAGCAAAACTCGATGAAATAACAGTTGCTGTCATTGCTTCTTACTGCTATGTAAAGAATATCATGTAGACTAACAGTTTTGGAAATAATACACTCAACCATAAAATACTTTTGGCATTTTAATTATAAACTTTAAAAAATTATAGTTATAAATAATAGAGAAATCAAAATGTTTGTATGTTATTCATACTTGGACTGCAACCAACAATTTCAAAATGTTAATGTGACTGTTTTACTTGCATCGATACAATTTCATAGATTACAAGCTGTTTAGAATATCACGCTGCAAAAATATCAAGGAATTTGGTTGAAAATATTTGCATTTGTCTGAATTGAATCCAACCAAGACCACTGACAAAAGTAGTTTTCAAAATTTTCAATGAATAATATCAGCTAACTGAGTCTACTTATTTTATAAAATACGTAGATTTCATAATTTCACTTTAAAAATAATGATAAATAAAAATTTAATTATTAAGTAATAATTAAATAATTATAAATAATTATAAAATTTTAAAATAAAAAATCATTAGCATGTATTTTTATAATAAATAAATGAATTAGCATGAATTTTAATAGCATGAATTTAATTAGCATAAATTTTATAAATAATACACGATGTATTCGAATAAGGAATAGAAGTTATCAGAGGAACTGGTATGTCATCAGATGACGTATTTTTATGATAAATTTGCTTATCTGGTGTATCTTATTCTAATACAACACATATTGTTTATTATCCATTCATAAAAATTGTTTAAATTTATTTTTAATAATATTTTGTTGATTTATAAATTTAACTATTTTCTGCTTTATTCTATTCTTATAGTAACCTAGTTTAAAATATGTATCTATTAAATATTTAAAAAAGGTTGAAGAAAGCCAATGTCATTTCATATTATGATAATTCTTAAAATTTTATTATTTAATGTATTATACTTTATATTATATGGTATGCATGAATGCTCATGCAAAAATACGTTTCTTGTAGATTTAAATATGACATCTTTACGATATAAATTAATAGTAGTTTTAATTGATGTTAATTTAATCATCAATGTATCGAAACATATATTTCATATATCTACATTGTTTAGATTTAGTTTTTACACAGTTATGAACAAATTCATATTCTATAAAGCTTAAAAACAAGTCAGCTATAATTGGGCTACTATTACCACCCATTGGAACACCTTTTACTTGTCTAAATATAGATGTCCCTACTTTTAAATGATTTGGATTTATTAAAATATTTAAGGATTCCATTAATTCAATTTTATCCATATATTTATATTTACTTGATAGTAGAATCTTTTTAGATAGCCGTTATATATAATATATATTAATAATATATAATATAGAATTTTGGATTTATCAAAATATTTAAAGATTCTCTTAATTACTATATTTACTAAAGATTCTCTATATTTACTTAATGGTTTAATTTTTGTTAGAAAATTAAACCATCATTATATATAACATATGTATGTATCTATTTGCGAATATAAGGTTTCCTACTTTTAAATAATTTTGATTTATCAAAATACTTAAGGATTCTATTAGTTCAATGTTATCCATATATTTATATTTATTTAATGGTTTAATTTGATAGTCGTTTATATATAAAGGCCTATCAATAGGCCTTTATATATAAACGATTATTATATACTTTAATAAATTGAATGAGGATATATAAATTTATTTAAAAAAATAAATTAATTTATACATTTTTTCTTGTATAAATTTACTGTTCATAAATAAATTATTAATTATCAAACAACTATTTGTAAGATAACTTTTTGTAAGTCCTATTATACAAAAGATAATATTCATTCCTTATCTTACGGATATATTAATTTGCTACAATACCTGTATTATTTTCTGATTCCATATTCGTACCTATAAAATTATACCTTAAAGAGTGATAATTTTGTATGTTGGATATTGTTTAAAATTTACCCCCAGGAGACAGATATTCAACATTTCAATGTAATATTTTAATTTTCTGTTTATTTCGATTAATATTTAATATTTATTTTAAGATAAGCCAATATTATCTTATCTTTATAAATATAAAAGATACGTTCTTTATATATCAATTATTTAATGTTCAAATAATTATTTGATAATTATTTGAACATTATCGGAAGATAATGTTCATTATGTTAAGATATTAAGATATTCTGTATATAATCCAATATCACGCTGTTGTCACACTTGTCTCAAATCATTTTAATTAATTTGGTAGTTTGGTGCAATCTCATTTCTACCAAAAAGAATGAAAAATACATTTGCCCGTATTCAAAAGAAGTCTTTTAGATCTGGACCAGTTCCTTATAACATTTTAATTCAGTTTAAATAGTGGTTCAAATCTTTCGTGTAAGCTAGATATTTATTCTGACGAGTAAACCATTTAGAGAAATTTCGAATAGTAGAAAACCAAATAATGATCCTTGAAGAGCGACAAAGTCAATCTTATGAATTAAGCATAAATCACGAAGATTAAGCATCGAGAACCTCCCCCTTAGCAGTAGGCCCAATCTTCTCTTACAATAACTAAATTGCTAACAAATGATTGTCCTGGACGTAAAGCAGTAGGTTAAAATATCAAGCGATTAATGTGCTATCACACTTTGACTTATTAGACTAATAGGTCTGTATTTATCAACGGTAATGCCTAAATCAGATCAGCTAACGGAATCTATCTATTTTAAACTATATTTTATATTGACTTATATAGTCTTTATATTATATTATAGACTTCATATTAATTATGAATTAATTAAAATCATATTAATTATATTATAGACTTCATATTATATTATAGACTTCATATTACCTTCATAATTTCTTATATTGTAGGTAATTGGGGTACACGGTTTTTTTATATTTAAAGTGTATATCTAGAAGAGAACAATCAGATCAGCTAACTGAGTCTACGTATTTTATATTATTTATAAATTATAAATAATTATAGATAATAATAAATAATAAGTAACTATGACATAACTAACTATTTAGCACAACTATGCAAAACCCTATATTTATGACTTCAATGAATCATATCAGGTAACTCAGTCAATTATTTAAATAATTATTATTCAAATAATAATTAATAATATTAATATTATAATATTTATATATTATAATATTTATATATTATAATATTTATATATTATAATATTTATATATTATTAATTATCTAAATAATTAAAAAATAAACAATTTTAAATACTTATATTAATTATTAATATTTTTTTATAATTAGATCAGATCAGCTCACTGAGTCTACGTATTTAATAGATTATTTAATAATCTATTAAATTATATTATAATATAATATAATTTATAATATTATATTCTAATATTATTTAATAGATTATCCATTAATAGATTATTATCATTAATAGATAACAGAAATTACAGTCGTGAGTGAGGCAACATTATTGGTGTCTCATTCATTCACTTCATACATTCACAATGAAATTGCTCAAACTTTTGGTAAAATTTTGGTAAATTTCAAAGGAAAAGGTATTAATAGACAATTTGGTCAATGAAAAAATTACATCAAATTTTCAGTTCATTTAATCAATTTGGAAATGATCAAGAATAACGTAATTTTAGCCCTGAACCTTTAGTTGATAATTGTATAATTTTTAATGCTGAAAAAATAACTCTGAGTATTACTTTTTGAAAGTAACCGGTCTCTTCTATTTTTATAGCAACACCTTTTTCTCTATAAGTTTTAATTTATTTTTGTACTTTGTAAGTGTCTAGTTATATCATTATATCATTACTAGTGATAATTGATAAATATTTAGATCTTTATTAGTTTATTTTATTTTCATTAAATAAATTTTAAATTTTTGATATAAAAACTAAAATCGATGCATTTTTAATTTGAAAAATAATTATATAAAACTAATTTATAATTTATTAATTATATAAATAATTAATAAATTAATTATTTAATGTTATAATAAATAATTTAATAAATAAATATCATTTATTAAATGTTATTTAGAATTCGTTTTAACTTATAAATAATATAAATAAAGAATTATTGGAGCTGTATCAAATAAAATTATGCCATTAATATACTGCAAAGGTTGCTTCGCCGATAAACTTCTTCCACACGACAGAAACCGCAAACAGGCCGAGGAGGAAATGAAGGCCAGCAAGCAGCTGTAATTCAGTAGTTTTTGTATTTGATTTTTTTCATTACATCTTGTTAAAATTTTTAAAAATTATATAAAATTATAATAATATATAAAAAATTACCAGTCTATTATGAAACCGACTCTCCGACTAATTTTGAAAGTGAAATAATGGAGTTAGTATAACTGTAAAGCAGCACGTCAAATGTGTAAATCCCACTAGATCAACAGAAATTCGAGGCTATTTTCGAATAGCCTCGATAGCCTCCCATAATCTATTGGGATCGGCTTTATCTTTACGAAAAAGAACGAATAAGGATGATACTTGCAAGCTCATATATCAATACATTTGTAACAAAGGCTGTAACGCATCTTATATTGGCTACACGGCATGTAAGATAATGAACAGAATTAAATCATTTGGCGCTGTAGCGCCAAATGAAAAAAACTTCAGCTGATGTCATCAGCTAGGGAATATAAAAATAACTTAAAGTTTAATTGGTCCTGCTCCAAAAGTTCAAATGTTTTATTATAATTTTATTTTAGCCTAGCTATTATCGGCAATGACTGGATATTTAAATTTTTTATCTTTTGTCTAGATTTGATTAACATATCATATTTCATAAATAATTATTAAAGCTGGATCAAAGGAAAGACGTAATTATTTTTGATATTTCTCTAAGTACTGTTGCATCTTCAGAAAAATTTTTGATATTTCGCTAGCTTCTGTTAGCATCTTCAGAATTTTTCTGAAGATGCTAACAGAAGCTAGCGAAATATCAAAAATAATTTCTTCTTTTCTTTGATCCAGCTCCAATAATTATTTATCAATAATGGATCAGTATCAACTATTTATAATATCATATTTCAAATAATTTATTTAAACAAATCATAAATAGATAGAGTATTATTGTGAATCATTATTATTATTCGAATGTCAGGGATCACAGGTCAGAATACCCTCACAAATAACACAAAAAGTAAAATAAAAGTTGTAATTAGAAAATCTGTAGTCTTCAAATACGCTACGAACGGACGTCTTTTAGTTAGCTTCACAATTTCAAAGTTCTTCCAAGCAGGAATGAACAACGGCAAAATTTATACGACTTTTTTCCCCACTATCGATGTCATAACATTTAATTGAATGTCCTTGCAATCTTAAATCTTAAATCTACATCTTAAATCGCTGCAACCAGGAATAGAGTGAATTAGACAACATTTTGAGAAGCCATGCACTTGGTTCCGGCAACTCGCTCCATTCCTTATCCAGTTAGACTTTAGACGTTGGGTATAAGATCTATTGAATGCGATATGTTGATTGCAGATCTTACACTAGTGTGGATGTCGCTGCGCGTGCCCAATCATCCGTGTAAGCAGCTGTTCTATCTTCGTGAATCCTCAATGTTACGTAGACACGAGCTCAAAGCATCGAAAAAATTGCACGACAGTGATGGATCGCGTTTGTAAACGAAGGAATGGATTATCACCTGGTGTGATCAACATCTCTTCTGCTGAGCAATTCAAAGAACGCCTAATGCTTGACCTCGTGAACTCTTGATGCTTTTTTTCTCATATTTTTCTGTTTTTTTTTATTCGATGTGATGCTTCCTTACGAGCTTCAGCTCCCTTGGAAGTCGACATATAATAATTGCATCATTAGAATTATGCGTTACACGCTAAACTACTTTGAGATGTTTAGTGTCCTGAGTAAAGATAATAAACGCATTTAAGAAGACCTAACTGCTCCTAATATGATAAATTATAAATACCCAAAACATATGATTGCGGAACTGCCAAGTGTTGTTTCACTCCATCTATATTGTAAATCTTCACTGAATCGTTATTTAAGGATACAATGGATTCAAGAAAACGACAGAGTCACAAAGGAAGAGTTGAATATAAATGTTGAATTTAATCCTCTAATGGTTGAAACTTGGATGATCTTAGGATAACTGCTGTATCTTATCGGATCATAAACGCAGCAAATATTCGAGCAAAATAGCACGAATACACGATTATGAAGGAATGGCTAGTTTAAATGAAATAAATGATTATTAAACTAAATTATAAATCAAATGATGTCTGTGCTATCCGTAGACGTTGTATTTAATGCTATAAACCAAAGTACAATATGCGAACGTTATCTGTGCATGTACACTGAATTTTCACTCGGAATATGTAGTTTATGTGTGTGGAATGTAAGATTCGTATATTTAGTGTAACTTCTACACTAATGTTGGAAATGACAGTGTAATTAGGGATTTATGGATTGATGGAACTGTCTCTTTGATATAAATGAAAGCAATGTTAGGAACCAGGAAACACTCAGTCAAGTGTCATTGTTTGGTTTTAAAAACAACCAGTGACAATTGTACTCGATCTAAAGAGTAAACTTCCTTGACACTCATAACGAACCTGCATGTTAACCGCCCACTACCTTGAATTAATAAAACATTGAAAGCGAGGTAGGTTGTCAAAACAGATCCGAAAATCCTAAATAATGTAATTTATTTATTAAACTTTGTAAATTCGTGCTAGCTGCATACTTACAAGTTCACCCACAAAAAAATGAAAAAGTCAAGAGATACATTATTTAAATAGGATCGGATTGGACTTTTGAAGTACGGGATGGAGGTTGATTGACGTATTTAAATGAGCAGATGATTCCCAGGGAATTACGGGAACGCAAGGAACATAAGCATGACGAGAATTATCAAGAAAAGGAAGGTTGAGAAATGAAGGAGTAGGAAAAGTTACAAGGCGGAAAGCAATGAGAAGAAGACGAATTTGAACAAGAGAATAAATTGTAGGCAAATCGAGAGAAACAAGATGTTAGGATGTATGATCAAAACGACGAACACGAATTATAATTCGGACGACTGCGTTGACGATGCGTTGCAGGGGAAATAGAGTAGATTTAGGTGAGTTGGAGAATAGACTAAGACAGTAATTAAGTCTTGAGAAAAGAAGAGAAGATATGAGAGTCATGCAAGGGAAATCGATCAATCTACGAATTTTAGGGAGGTTGTGGAGAATCAAGGTGGATGAGCCTACTTTATCTTTAACGAAAGGTTAAAGAAAGTCGGTTGTCGAAATGGAAGCCTAAGAAAACGATATTGTCAACAATAGGAAGAATTGCAAAATTTTATTATATGAATGGACGTTTTAAGCCGGGGCGTCAAGGAAGGATCCACATAATTTTGGATTTATTAGGATTTAGTGTAAGACGAAGAGAAGAAATATAATTGTAAATTGAGGCAAGACAGTTGGAAGCAGAACCACTACGATAATGAATACGATAAGCAGGTGCATGAGCATAGATGATAATGTCATCAGCATATTGCATAACATGGAAATTAAATGTATGAGAGATAGAAGACAAATCACCGAGAAAAGAGAAAATCAAAGAACCTAATACGGAGCCTTGTGGAACACCTGACGGGATGGAAGATGGGAAAGAAAAGAGCTAGAACAAACGCAAAATGTACGGTTTGATAGATATAATAAAACCAAGCTACAGTTGGTAAAGAGAAGCCATAATCATGACGAAGACGATGGAGAAGAATCTAGTGATCGACAATGTCAAAAGCAGACGATAGATCAAGAGAAACTATGACACTACATAATTTATGATCGCGCGAGATGAGTAAGTCGTTATAAACTTTAAGACATGCAATTTCAGTAGAGTGATTAGAGCGAAAAGCAGCTTGGAAGTGAGTTAGCAAGTTGGAGGAAAATATGCATGCATTAACTTGCTTGAGAACAAGACGCTCAAGGACTTTAGAGAGTGTGGGAGAAGTGAGATAGGACGGTACGAAGATGGTATTGAGGGGTCGAGATATTGCTTTTTGAGAAGAGGACGAACAGTAGCGCATTTACAGTTTGAAGAAAATGTTCGGCTATGGATAAACAACTTGAACAATGTGGTTAGTAAGGGTGATGTAAATGAGCAGATTGTTTTTAGCAGGTGAGTGGGAATTGCGTCAGAAGGAGATGTTTCATTAGGTAATGACAGAAGAACCGAAGAAACTTCATCAGACGAAACGGGAAGAAGGTGGAATAGCTCTGGGAGGGAAGTATTTAAAGAGAAGAGTGGGTACAAGGGGGCTATGGGTAGTAGGGAAAGTAAATTAGATAGCTTAGATTGTAGATAAGAAGAAAAATCATCAGGATTTATATTACAGGGGATAGATAATCTTAAAAGAATTGATTTTAAGATTTTCTAATGAGATTAGAGTTGGCAGATGACTCGAGTTGATTTCGCCAAAAGAAAGTACGTTTATTACGTATAAGAATGAGATGTGAACGCCATATAGAAAAGTAGGAATCACGGAGATTTGGAGGGAGTGAGTTGGGAGAACGTTTAAGAAAGCGATTATACATACGAAAAGAGTGACGGAGTCGACGCTTAGAAAGACTACAGTTGGAATTGAATCAGGGAGCACGGCGCAAGCGCTGAAAAGGTCGGGATCGAATATGCAGAATATAATTGAGAATCGACGTATGTTCTGAATCAAACAGAATGCAGAGATCATCGGGAGAAAGATAGTTAAGTGGAAGCGAAAAAATTGGAGAATTGAGTAAGGCAGAATAAAGAATAGGGATATCGAAAAGTTTCCAAGGTCAACTTGGAGTAGCTAATGTTGGAGGCGGATGTGGATGGGGTTGGGGACGACTTAGAGTAAGAGTGACAAGGAAATGATCGGACAAACCAAGATCAGTAATTGACAAGGAGGTATAGTCATTGAAGCAGTTGGGAACAACAATGATGTCGAGAGCACCGCCGAGAATATGAATGGGTCTTGTTGAAAGTAATTTATACTTAAAATTAGAAAGAAGATTAGTTAGAATGATAAAGTCATAGTCAGCTGGATGATCAAAACGAATGTTAAAGTATGCGAGAACAAAATAAGGGGTATAAGATAATGAAGAGTGAGACAGAAGATCTGCAAGTTCGTTAAAAAACATACGTGAGGGGGCGACTGAGCCTGGATGGTATACAATCACAAGTTCTATAAGGAAAGGAGTTGAAAATTTGAATATGAATAATTCGAACGAAGTGTAACGGATGTTAGCGTAAATTTTACATAGAGACGCTGCGTGACGAGCAATGGCAACAATACAGCCATGGTTCGAAGCAGTAGATGTGGGACAGACAATTGGACGAGCTGATTCAACTAGATAACAACCAGAACGACATAGACGACGAATATCAAGATCGTAAGAGTCAGTGCCAGCATTCGGTAATGCAAAGAATATCGATAGGTATTTGATCGAAGATATCGAGGAGCAGATCAGTTTAATAAAGAATGGAGCGAGTGTTGAAAAGACTAAGACGAAAAGTACGCCCAGGAGCAAGATCGACTAACAAAAAAGCCAGTGAGAGTGACGAGTGACGGGACGCCATAAGATTATTGGCATCGTGTGTACGACATGAAAAGTTCCGTTAATTTGACGGATTGATAACGATGATTCGCCGTTTATTTAACGTCAATGTTTCTCAATGCGAGCCTAATTAAGCAGGGTAATATCATAAGGAGAGCGGTCAGGAAAGATACGACAAGTAGATGAAGTGGTAAGAAGTTTAAAACGTTGTAGAGTACCAAAGAGGCATGTGACCTATGTCGGAAAACGATTTTTAAGAGTGGTGGACTGAGATGATTGGATTTAGTAGATTTGTTTAAACGAATAAAGGATACAGGAGCGATATTATTGAAGAGGGATGGGTTATCATCAGGAAGAATGGTTGCTAAAATAGACCTGAAAGCAGATACATCATCATCGAGGCGAGATTGTGGAGAAGCTGATTCGTAAAGCTTTAAGTTTGATATGATAATACAGCGATCACGCGAAGGAAAACGATTCATAGGAAGTTGTGGACGAACCGAGCTGGTAGGAGTAGAGGCATAAGATCAGATAGAAGTGGGAATGACAGGGTGCTCTTGAAGAATGATGATAAGTTTTAGCATGTGTGACAAACGGAGTGTTGAATCGGTTGATCAGAGATGTTACTGGAGATTATTTTAACGGAAGGATGTGAATTATTGAGAAGTGATACGGGAGAGGTAGAGTAAGGAGTACGTGACGCGAAGAAAGAAGTATGAGGTGTATTTAGATGGGGGAAGAATAGGAAAGAAGAGGTACGTGATGAACACCTTTACCGTTTGCATTGCTAGAATGATGAAGATGCATGAAAGTTTTATCGTAAGTTAAACGAGGTGTGTGAGAAGGTTCAATAATGGGAGTATACGATTCAAAGTCAGGTGTTTATGCGAGGGATACGTCAAAAGCAGTATCAGTCTAAGTAGTCGTATGTGATACAGAAATGGAGGAGTAGGAAACTGTGAAAGATTTACTGATGCACAAAAACCACATGTAAACGGTTTACTTCGATACACCGAACGGTCAGATATTTTTACTTGAACAAGGGTCCATACGTCACAACCTTTACAATCGCATCCAACTTCCAAACTTGTATAACGATTATTGTATTCCGATGTCGAAGATGCGTGATCAGCAATGGGTATTTGAGATCGAGATTTTCTAGGCATGATTTCTATCGAGAGATTAAGCTTAATCCGCGAGTGTAGCGAGCGGAACTGACATGAAAAATCTGGAACTGACAGGAAAAATCTGGAACTGACAGGAAAAATCTGGAACTGACAGGAAAAATCTGGAACTGACAGGAAAAATCTGGAACTGACAGGAAAAATCTGGAACTGACAAGAAAAATCTGGAACTGACAGGAAAAATCTGGAACTGACAAGAAAAATCTGGAACTGACAGGAAAAATTTGGAACTAACAGAAAAAATCTGGGACTGACAAAAAAAATCTGGGACTGACAGAAAAAATCTGGGACTGACAGTAAAAAATTTTATGTAGTTATAATCAAGAATGTTCTAACCCAACATAACATATACAGAATGTATGAGCGCTGACTTCGAGCGCTTGCATTTACAGAATGCATGTTCAGAGCTCGAAGCCTATCCTCGTATGAGCCTATTCTCGTTCAGAGGATAGGCTCTGATCCTCGTTCAGAGCTCGAAGCCTATCCTTTGAGTAAGACGGAGCGGAGAAGGGAGAGGTTAAGATTTCTCGAAGGGCAACTTAGGATGGTAGGTATGTTTAGCGGGGAGTGGTTGGAAGTGAGATCACGGATGATGAGAAAGTGATGGGATATACCAGGATCGGAGATGGACAGTGAGGTGTAGGCAGCCAAACGATCGGGGACATCGATGATGTCGAGTGCCCCACCAAGGATATGTCAATCACATGTAAACAATCACATTGACAATGATTAAATTGTCAATCACATTATATTTATTGGTTAATTATTGAAAGAATTAAATCTCAAATACAGGCGATTTAAAAGAATGTTTATTCGCGGCCCTGATTGGATTAGGTTTAAATTCAAAGCTCAGTTATTGGTTATAATCTCGAAGTACACGTTACAACTACACGTAGATAGGAGATAGTTGATCCAGAATAATTACCACAGAATAATGACTGATAATGTTTATAGAGCGTTTTCTTTATTAAGTTTTCTAGACATATCCTTATGGAAAGCAATATTCATGGACTTCATTATAGCTGAAGATACCAGTTTTGTTGATACCAGCATATATTTTCGTTAACATTTAAAAAATTAATTTTTATAATCTCTCAAAAGAAGTGATATTTACCTAGCCAATACACTTAAAACAAGGCAATATGTTATTAAATTTTAAATGTGTATTACTTTAATAATACCGCTGCCCGTATTTTTGCAGTCAATCGGCTTTATCAATTAATATGATAATACTTTGCGATGCCAATTTAATATTTAACTGGTAGTTAACGTAAGTTTTGAGTCATCTTATACTTTAATCAATGCTTAATATTTTGACGTTTTGTTTTTGAGTACAAAATTCAGTAGTGTTTTGAAACAAAATTCAGTAGTGTTTTGAAACAAAGCACGATTGAATTGATAATTAAAAATAAATCGTCGAAATTATGTTCGTTATCAAAAAATATGCCGAGTGGCAAATGCGGAACTTAAATTTATAAGGATTTAATCTGTTAGTATAGCTTAGAAAATTTTAGTTACCCATGGACCTCTTGATATCTATCGCATGGTTCGCCGATACGTGCACATCTTCGAAAGTATGCCTGGCTAATCCATTACATATTTTGTGGATCTTCAAATGATACCGGTTCAGAATCACAAGCTATTTACATTTAATAAATTTAAAAATTAGCTATTGTGTACCTTGGAAACATTCGTTTAAGTATTTTCAATGACTTATCTCCTGCAATTCAATCATTTAGTCTATAACATTTACTCAAAATTGAAAGTGATAGACTAATTTTATTCCGTCTAATGCTTATTAAAAAGGATTTATTTTAACGTGGCAAATGCTTGCCAGCGCACGCTGTTTGAGATTCTTATTTTTAAGCATGACCAACGAAATTATATTTTTCATATTTTTCTAGCTTATTAATAAGTATTTTTCTAGCTTACTATCCTTGTAATAGGGATCGCTTGCGAGATATAGGCATACCATCGGTTCGGTCTGCGATAGTGTGTAGCGACATCTTATGCTTCAGAGATATGTTACTCGGACGTGATGGGTGGCCGGCAAACTGTATCCAGCGGAACAAACGTGATACGAATCGGGGCCACTCTTTGACTGTGAAAACGCTGCACCATGGGAAGCTGTCTAGAATCAGTCGCCTATCGCACCGGGCGGTGAGGATGTGGAACTTACATCCGGAGGATATGGTCGCTATTTAGAGTAGACAGCAGTTCATGCGGAGGATGGAGCAATGGCTGTGCGAGACAGACTCACAGTCTATACCGGATCGTTATCCTTGTGAGGAATGTTGAATTTTTTCTTTTCAATTTTTTTTCATGTGATCAGACAAAACAGTCCTACGGCTACAGTCTTGTAATTGAATAAATAAATAAATAAACAATCAAATATCTAGTTCTTCTCTATTGTGTGCCCGTTAATAAAATTCATATGATTTATGGATTAATCAAAGAATTTTGCAGAAATGTGACAGGTTAATTATTTTGACACAAACTATTTAGATATTGTTATAATATGAATACCACGGATGTTTTATTGAACAATCTATAACAAAGTAAATAAGTTAGTTTAAATCATAACATTATTCTCCGCTGTCTGCTCATTGATCTGATCATCGTCTAATATGTAATCCTTTAGATATCCCGGCATCCTTCGAGAGCGATTACTGGTCCTTGTTGGTAATACAGTTTCCATATCATTAACGCTAGACTGGTTTATCGTATCCGAAATAGTTGATTTTAGGTTTAGCGAGCTGTATTCATCGCGTATATCGGAGGACGATTATCTTCAACATTTTGTTCGTGTGTTGAACAAGCTGGTGTAGAATCATCACATAATGACGAATGAACTGATGATTTCTCAAGTGGTGGTCGTGGATACGGTGCCAGCTTTCTTGTCGAAACATTAAGTTCTCGGCCATCCGAATTTTTTATTAGGGCATAGTGCCCATTGCTGTGTATTAAATAAGCGATTTCTTAATGACCTTCATGTTTGGAGTTGGAATTCTTCTTTAATAAGAAATGTCCTGGTTCCAATAGCCAATTTGGAATTGATTTCCCTATTGATGATCACCATTCAAAAGTAAATACTTTCGAATGTGGACTGCTACCCGTTAAAGTACAGAATAAATGTCTAATTGACGACAGTGCTTGTGGAAAACATATTTTCTTTTCAATATTTTTCATATGATCAGACAAAACAGCCCTACGGCTACAGTCTTGTAATTGAATAAATAAATAAGTAATGCTAAAGCTTACTAATGCTAAAGCTTACTAATGCTAAAGCTTACTAATGTTAAAGCTTACTAATGCTAAAGCTTACTAGTGCTAAAACTTACTAATACTAAAGCTTACTAATACTAAAGTTTACTAGCTTTAGCATTAGAAAATATTATAAATTGCGATGAGTTTCATTTAAAAATATAAAGAATTAGTATCTTTTTTCCATGTTGTTGATCATGTCTCAAAATTAGCAGTTTAAAACATTTTAAGATCCTAATTATTCGATTTGTAATAATAATGTTAATAATGATTTAAATTAGCTCAACCACCAATATTAGCACCGATTCATGTTTTTATATTCCGACCCAGTACACTCCACACATGCCTTCCGGGTCTTATATTCGAATGTCTTAAGTCTCATTAATAAAATGGACGAAGTTCTCACTCTGGTTAACAGCACCTCATTTGAAATACTTGTTTTTACAGAGTCGTGGTTAAAACCACACATCATAGATTCAGAAATTTCCATCAATGGGTACGCCATAATCCGAGCAGATCGGCAAATTTGCCGTGGTGGCGGAGTGATCATATATTATTATTATTCCAATACATACCAAAGCCAAAAGGCTATTCAGGCAGAGTCCAAAAAAAATAATAAAAAAAATAAAACAAAAGCAATGGTCAGTCAACGTAGCTAATTAGGGTATTCCAGTTGTAGTGTTGAATGGCGGCATTGTTCATGTATCCATTTGTAGCATCGTGATTTAAACGTTCTCAAACTGGGGGCTGCAACGACTTCCTCAGGCAACGAATTCCACATGTTAATTCCTCTCCTTGAGAGTCTATACACTTTTGGTAATCTGCCAAATCTAAATTTATACAAGACTCTGCTATGTCCCCGCAACTGATCTACCCGCCTAGTGATTACATCGGTGGGATAACCTACCACATCATTCGACATATGCCATATACATAGCATTTCCAAGGATATGAACCTCTCACGTACCGACAACATCCCAATACGACTTAGACGTACATAATAGTCAATACCACTTAAGCCAATACAGAGCCTCGATCCGCGCCTAAGAATAGACTCCAGGTCTAATAGTTCTTGCTTAGTGACAGGGAAACAAGCCTGAATGCAGTACTCCAAGTGTGGCCTGACGATGGAGATGAATAACCTCTTAAACATGTGACAGCTTAACCTGAGGAATGCATTTTTAATACAATATAACGCCCTAGTAGCTTTACCTAGAAAGAAGTCGGTGTTCAACTTTGTTTTCAAGGATCTATGGACAATAATCCCTAAATCCTTATGATGAGACACTTCCTTTAAGACCATATCTCCAATAAAGTACCTTAGAGTTTCAATAGGGCGACCTAGCTGCATGAGGACACATTTATCAACATTCAACCGTAGTCCGGTAGAATCGCACCACTTGATCAGGGAGTTTAGATCATTTTGTAACGATACTCGATCAGCAGGACTTCTAATGATCGACCAAATCTTTAGATCGTCTGCAAACGCTAGATGAGAGCATGATAAGCGGAGTAGCAGATCATTAATGAAGATTATAAAGAGCAGTGGGCCAAGGACTGATCCCTGCGGTACGCCAGAATTAATATTTACCGAATAAGAAAACACGCCCCCCCACACAAACTCGGAAAGACCTATTCGATAGAAATTCCCTGACCCACTCACAAATATATGAATGAAGTCCATAGTGATACAGTAAAGACACTATGCCGTCGTGTGGTACCCTATCAAAAGCTTTCGAAAAATCAAGGAATACTGTATGAACCTGAAACCCAGCCCCCAGAGCATCAGCCCATTTTTCACGCGCAGTTAGTAGGTTAGTAAGGCATGAACGTCCGATCCTGAAACCATGTTGAGATTCAACCAATATGTGATTACGATCCAAATGATCCCTGATTCTACTAGCAATGATTCTTTCTAAAAGTTTGCAGAATACGCTAGTTAAGCTAATGGGCCGAAAGTCTGCGCAAAAGCTAGCAGGATGCTTTTTGGGAATAGGCACCACAATTGCACACTTCATATATGCTAGAGAAGTTCTTACAACTTGTGTTATGTTAATTGAGTGCGATGAATCAAGTCTTTGTGAATACGCTTGGGTTTCTGTAACAGACCATAAAAACATATTTTTCTCTCTAGGTGTCTTCTATCACTCCATTCGCTCCAACCGGGTCGATTATATCCTCAATAACTGAAAATACATTCAAGGGTCAAAAAGTTATTTTATTAGGAGACTTTAACATGCCGCGAATTGATTGGATCGATTACGTTCGTCTTCCTGGATGTGATCCCGAATCATTACTGCTTTTAAACACGATAAATGATCTATATTTAGTCCAACATGTTCACAGGGATACTCGTCACAGGGGTAATAACTCCTCAATTCTTGACCTCTGCTTTTCGAGTGAAACGTATCTGATAAAAAACGTCAAATACGGACCTCCGCTAGGATCAAGCGATCACTCTACCATCTCAATAGAATTTAACGCACTCGGACCATATGTCAAAACGGTTAAAACTTCGAATCCTTTTAAGATCAACTATGATGTCGTGCGCAGTATAATTTCCTGTATGTATTGGCCCGACCCATCGAAAGCAGGCATTCAAGAAGCTTGGGATCACTTTAAGACCACATTACATTGTGTTCTCGACTATTTTGCTCCGATACGTCAAAATCGTAGACGAAAACTACATCCGAAATGGTTAGATGCGGAATTGCTTGCTCTAATCAAACACCGTGATAGATGTTTCCATGCGTACAAAAAAGGGGAACTTTCTTTTGAACACTACCGTCATTGCAGGAATACGGTTTCTATTCTGAAAAAAAAACAGAAAAAACGCAGTTTCATCTCAAATATATGCCGCTCCACTCATAACAATCCTTGGGTGGATTTCAAAAGCATACTTCCACGTCCTATACACTCGACAGATTGCTCATACCTATTGGCCGACAATGGGTCAATCTTGACCTCCCCAACTGATGTAGCTGTCCATTTTATGGACTATTTCGCTATCAAAGAAGATAGAATGTCGATCCCCGATGGTATAATCTAAACTAAACACAATGTACTTCTACCTAGAGTAGTCATATCTAACATTGAATTTAGCGATGAAGAGGTACTGCACGAGCTACTTAAATTACCCTGCAACGCCGCGTCAGGTCCTGACCATATACCTCCAATACTCTTAAAGGAATTGGCCCGTGCGATATACGTTCCCTTAGCTTCTATTTTTAAAAGTTCACTAAACACAGGTCATCTACCATCTGATTGGACTAAGGCTATTGTACGTCCAATTTTCAAGAAAGGGGATAAATCCCAAGTTTCCAACTACCGTCCCATCAGTCTCACATCTGTAGCTTGTAAGGTATTAGAAAAATTGATTCTTCGTCACCTTAGCGCTTTCGTTGAAGCTAACAATCGCCTTAGCCCCAGTCAGAATGGATTTAGGTCAAATCGCTCAACGGTAACGAACGTTGTAAAAGCGAGAGCAAGCTGGGTGGATTCGATGAGTAGTCGTTCCAAAGTAGATGTGATATTTATAGACTTATCGAAAGCATTCGATAGAGTTATTCCCAATTTGCTAGTAAACAAATTATCTAACATTGGTGTACGGGGCTCTTTGTTAAGCTGGATTCAATCATTCGTAAGCAACCGCTCGTTTGCAGTACGCATAAACCATTATCTTTCTGGTTACTCAATGATGACGACAGGCGTCCCGCAGGGATCGGCCATTAGTCCGACTCTCTTTAATATACATGTAAATGATATTACAAACAACATGACGTCGGAACGTGTTACCTACGCAGATGATATTAAGGTTTGGAGGCGAATCATTGATGATTCCGATGTTAGCGCTCTTCAAAAAGACCTGGATTCCATAAATAAATGGTGTATATCTAATGGGCTGATGATAAATGCGACTAAATGTAGACATATGCGGATCGGTTCCCCAGACATTCGTTGCTCTTATTAAATTGGAAACATGTCGATTGATTCTACATATAAAATCGATGATTTAGGGGTATCTACGCTTAATACGCTCGATATGAGCGCTCACGTAAATAAAGTTTCGGCCAATTGCCGTCGTACTATTGGCTTCATTAGACGATCTTTTGGATCACTAGAGGCATGTAGCTTTAAAATAATATACAAGGCCCTCATCGAATCTCGAATGCTATACGCATCTCCCGCAGCGTATCCACATCTGTGCAAGAACATTGTGGCTTACGAATCAATTCTCCGGTCGGCTACCCGTCTTGTTCCCACTGTCAAAGACCTGCCGTTTGACCAGAAGTTAGAAATCCTAGGTGTTTCAACGGTTTGTGAAAGTTTGGTAAAAGCTGATCTTATGCTGGTATGGAGGGCAATTTTATCGCCCACTCATCCCCTCAACTTCATGTTTTGCCTACGCAACTCCGAGAAATTACGTGGACATCGACTAACGTTCAAACATCGTAGAAAAGTCCATCGACACTATCAGGATATCAGAGATCGAGTAATAAACAGTTGGAACAGACTCCCGTCATCTGCAATTGAATGCCGGAACATCCAAGAATTTCGACGTGCGCTGAACAGTGTATCGCTCTCATAGGAAGTCGAACCTGATTTGAATTTTTTTGTTTTACTGACATTGTACTTTTTTACATTGAGATCCAGCCAAACGAGCCACCGCTCATCGGCTGTTGTATACTAATAATAATATTAATTGTCATTTATATTTTTCATCTCGAGTCGGTCACACACATTATTTCTTTATTGTGCTAACTTTTTTTGTGCTAACTGTTTTTTTTGCTAACAAAAAACAAAGTTGCTAAAAGAACTTGTTTAAATTGTTTTAACGAGCTGCACCCCACAATCTTCCCGTCCAACCGATTTCACCTGTTGATGATTTGTCAAATTGAATTGCAGTGCCCTTAAATTAACAATCCATTTTCTACTTTTCCAAATCATCAGAAACTCACATGACCAGATATTTAAAGTGGTTTACTTGTTCAATATGTTTAAATCCAAAGAAATATGTATATGTAATAAAATTTCGTGAACCTTTTATTCACATATAGCTACATTCGTCGATTGAACTGCATTGTTTTTGAATGAATAATCCGTTTTCTAAGCAGATAGAGTGAATGTCCACGCAATACACTGTCAGAAAAACCAAACATATCTCCTCCCACTGTATATTTTGCCTCATCGATCATCCCCATAGTCCACAATCTCACTTTCTTAGGCTTCCATTTCGATGATCACCTTTCCCTTAAACCCTTCGTCCGTGACAAGGTCTGCTCATCTAACTTAATTCTCCGTGACATCCGCCGTATCCGCCCCCTTATCGACTTCCGTTCTTGTATGTCTCTTCTTTCATCGCTTCTTTTCCCTAAAATCGATTACTGCCTTAGCCTTTTCGCCAATTCTCCAAAATCCATCATCCTACCCCTACAACGAATAATCAACACCGCTGTTCGAGTGCTCTTTCGTCTCCGTCGCTTCGACCACACATCCACATATTTTGCCCAACTCTCCTGGCCCACCATCCACATCCGCATCAAACTCCGCCTTCTTCTCGTTACCTTTCGTCTCATCGCTGTCGGCTCCCTATCGTTCATCAACCTTCCTTTCTTAGACGATACTCGCCCCACCTCGCTATCGCTTCGTTCCTGTCATACCCTCTTACTCCACGTTCCTAATTACTCCAACAACTACGGTCTCCGATCCTTCCTCGTCGCCGCCTCACTCGCTGGAATCAACTCCTCGACGTTCGCCGCGCCCCCTCCTTTATTACATTCAAACACCTCCTCCGTTCACACCTTCTCGACACATGATTCACAGTCTTGTTTTGTTGTGGTCATGTAAGCGTGCGCTTGCACGCATTTGCCACGTTAAAATAAATCCTTTTTTAGATCTCATGTCCGTTCGATTATTCAGCACGTGTCTAGGATTATGCGAAACCTTCCACAAGAGGCACAAATCATGAAAATCTCTAGTAAAGCTCACGCTTTTCATGTGAAGCATTTCCAACTTGACATTATGGAAAGTGCCATGCCTCTCGAACAAATTTAGTTCCACGCAGTAATATACTCTCCATATGAGCTCTTCACGTATAGTCTTCGGATAAGTGCACTGGAATCTCTATAGCAAATTACTCAAAATAAACGCATAAGCCAGAGTTCGAAATGATTGTGGACTTAGGTAATCATATGTACGGCGAATGAGTCCGGCCATTCGTTAGGCATTTGATCATACATAATCGGGATGTCATTGAGATGACAAATCATCACAAACCCACATGCCTCGATCTTCAAAGTGGTTTACTTGTTCAATATGTTTAAATCCAAAGAAATATGTAGATGTAATAAAATTTCGTGAACCTTTTATTCACATATAAATACATTTAGATAAATAAACTATTAAATCATTTATATCAACCCAATTTCCAATAACATTGATATCCATTTGCAATACGACGCAATCATCCAAGGATTCTATACCTCATATCTTGAGATCGCCTGCATAAAGCAATGAATCAAATTTAATAAATTTAATTTACTTTACAACGCATTGGTTCGTCCTCACATTGAGTACATCATTCAATCATCATTTCCGTGCACTAAAGAGGAAATCAATTCACTTGATAATATATTAAGGCGAGGGTCTCGATTATGTAAAGGAGTTGCACAGTTTCCTTATGCGGAGAGACTAAGAATGCTAGGCATGTGTTATATCCGGTCACGTTTAATGTATTTAGATTTGGTAGCGTTGTATAAGATCGTTAAAGGTTATGACGGGTACCCAATAAATTGTGTAAGTTTGAACCATCGTGCCTGTTATCGAGGACATAGTTTGCATCTTAAAACTTAATATCATGGAAGGTGCCCTCGAATATATCGTCTTTCGCATCGAGCTGTTAGCGTGTGGAACATGTTATCGGACTTTTTAATATCTATCCATGACATTGATATATTCAAACGAAAATTATTAGAATGAATACGACATCCTGATCAGCATACTATCCGAATGGCATACCCGTCAGATCAACGATAATTTTAACAATTTAACCTCGTTTTTTCTCTATTTTGTTTGTCTATCTTTCTATGTGAGCAGACCAAACAGCCTGCGGGCTTTGTCTTGTGTATTAATAATAGGTCAGGAATAGTTTTGGTTTTGTAAATTAATAAGAACGAAAAGTTTATATAATTAATAAGAACGAAGAATAGAAAAATAGCTTGTGACTATTATCTTTAAAAACTGTTTTTAATTTTCTAAAGACGACAGCAGACAATTTTTTAGAATAAAACATTTTCACCCTTTCTTTTCTATAAATTTACAAGCAATATTGCATTGTTCACGTTAAACTTGATTCTATCGGCACACTAGCTGTTTCCCAGTCTTTTTCAGCAAGTCTCCCTTCATCATCAAACATAAAACAGATTTTTAGAATTGCTTTTTCTGTCATAACTAATTTTAATTTCTGTCATAACTCATTCTGTATTCCTGATTTTATTAGAATATTTTATCTAATAAAATATCGGTGCAAATTTTGATTTACTGAATCTTAATTTTCGTGTTGTTGTAATTCATAGCCCCTACATATTTTTCTAACTCATTCTGTACTCTTGATTTCATTAGAAAATGTTTTGGAATCAGTAAGTGCGGACGATGATTTTCTCAATTTTCAGTTGCTGTTATAATCCAGGGCCCAGCAAAAATTCAAATTTTACAATTATCACTAATAATTTCAAATTTTGCTAAATTATAATTTAATAAATGAGTTAATAATCATCTATTGCTAGACAAGTCTTTTCTAATGTTAATAGATTGAGCAAAGATTTGATGCATAACTATCTAAATGATACTAGCAACAATGCCAATGATGTACAAGATCACAGTTATGTTATCGGTAACTCAGCAACACCCTTGAACATGCATTCAATTTACCCTCAAACCGTCACTTCAGCTGGTAATCAAGTTATCGAATCTAATGAATATTACAAGGTTCGACCATTTGAATATAAATATACGATTATTGCTGATCGAATATTACATCATGGTGGTGCTAACAATCATACAAGTTGTGTGTCTCCTGGATTTATAGACACGACAAGTAATGATGATCTTTTGATTAGTGAATTTAGTGGAGATCGAGTTATCCTTTGTGATCGATATTTGAAATTAATAAAATATTATGATATGTTTAAGACTTCTAAAAATGTATTTGTTGTGAAAAACAAAAATCAATTCCTGTGCTCACACTGGCACAAAACTAGCCTCGTAGATATGGAAACTGACGATGTTATATGGAACCTAAATTGTCCATCTCCGTTGAACCCATGGGGAATAACAGTGCTTGATGGTCAATCACCTGATCAAATTGCCGTTTGTTTTCCTTCAAGTGAAAAGATATGCTTTTACGATACTCGAACGTCTGCTGAGAGTCACAATCCAAAATTAGAATGGTCGTTTAAAAATAGTACCTGGATAAATAGCAGAATATTACCGTACACAATTGCCCCGAATGGAATAGTCGCCGCAGGGACAGACCTTGGAAATGGAGCTCTAATTAAATGTGATGTTAATAGTGGTAAGCAAACTGAAGTAATAACAAGCTTAAATGGTTTTATTAATCTTAATGACAACACAGTGATTGAGTCTAACGAAGCTGAATACGCAAACAATAAAATTACACTGTTGAGTTCTGCAATGACTGATATATGTCAGGATTGTGAGGGTTCAACAATCGTGCCTGATCCTCCGAACAGCAGAGTAATCATCAGAGATACCGCACAAAACATACATATATTAACGCATGCGACCAATATACAAAGACCATGTGGTGTGACTCTTTTAAAAGACGGAACGTTAGTTATGTGCGATAACCTTCTTAACACTATTGTAATGTGTACATTGTAAATATGCTATCTTATTTTTATTTATTTGGTTTTAATTTATTCTACAGCTGTTGTTCATTAAAAATCCTTTTAATTTGGATAATCGTTAATAATTCATCAAACAGTACTTTTATCACTGACTCTATTACACCTTGATATTGAAATTAAATAAAACAGGGTTAAATAAGTTTATCAAATTAATATACCAGAAATTATTAAAATATTTAAATTATTAAATATTATTATTATATTATTTTTTATATTTTTTAAAATAATAATTTCGTCAACAACAAATTACACTTAAAATGTCACCCGCAAATGGGCCCTAATATCAGCATTATACATTACATTTAACATTTAAAACTCCATTCATAAAATCCTCAAGCATCCGTAGCGAATCCACATCTGGTTATTCCCGAATGTATTCGCTGTCCTTGCTCGAACAGGTGAAATGCTAAGCGCGGGATGCGAATACACGCAGATGTTGATCGTGCCAGGGAGAAGCTTATCTTACGTCGGATAAGTGCGATACACGTTGCATAGTCTGTTTCGCGCTTATTAGCCAACATCCTGGCTATTGCCTTCAAAACACAATATCCGCCCTTTCCAACGCCTCCAGAATACAAAAACACTACAGGTAGGAATTGGACACGCTCCACAGTTACAATACGTTCAAGGTAACGAACGTTTTAGCGCTACTCGTGATAGCTGTGGACTGATTAAGGCGATCTCTCGGAATAAGAACCAGCATGACAATTGAATACAGCGACGTCCATAAAAACGCGCTCGCTTCGTGTTCCGAACAGACCCGTGCACAAGACATCAAGCCTTGCTTCACCATTACGTGAGGTTGTAGCTGACTAGAACTGAATAGAGGAATCTATAGGACTCAGCACGGGCTCGATTGCAACACACAGAGTGACTTCAGTCTAGAGGTCGGCAAGTGTGTCACATATTAGGTTATGTCTTATGATTATTAGTGATTTTCTACCGCACGAGAGCGAGCGAACTGTGCTATTCTCAGATCTACAACTACAACGTGCAGGTGCATTCGAAGATGTTAGTTCATATCGATCATTCACAGCTTCACTGAACTCCTAAGGGGATAAACGGAAACCGTCTGTACGATTGGTTTTGATCTCAACCAATTCGACACTCCTTTCTCCGACGTAGTCGCGCCAGAAGTCTGAACATTCGCCTAAGTGTGTCAGGTACGTTTGATATACCGGTGATTCTATGGATCAAGCTGTGACGGATATGTTCCTCGAGTGCCTGAAACGGCTTGGATCGAAAGCGACAAGTATTCTTCACGTAGGTCATCTTATGTTAGAGTGAGTATGTTAGAGCATTGTACGCGAATTGTGGATCGAAAATAGCAATCTCCACCATGTTCAGTACACATTTGGACCGTCTCTCTACTTTGCGGGCAATCCAATCCTCCATAAAGGATTCATTACCAATTGGAGAACCCAATACTTCTACTTCATTCGTACAGATATGCATATTAGTAGCCTCAAAACATTCACGGACTTTGCTCACGAATTTAGGGTGGACCAGAAATTGACATTTTGGAGGATTTATGTTATACCCATACGCTCTGCCCTCCCTAATTATGATATCAAAAACTGATCAGCATTCTTCGACGGTTCAAACGAAATTGGTATCGTTTGCATACCATATAAATATTATGTCAATAATATTTATATGGTATGGCATATCAATATTAATTTTTTTAATTTTTTTATTATAATATAAATAATATACAATCTCTGGGTTACCCGCAAATGGGCCCGTAAATGAGAATTCAGTTCAGTTTGGGTTCAAAATTCTGGACGTCCGATTGCAGATCGCGTTCCTCTGATGCATCGCGATGTCATTTTTGCAAGTAATAGGCCTAGACGCGTTCTAAGCTTTGTAAGCTCGTCGGGGTATCTGCTTGCTCGCCTATTTGCCAATTTAGATGCGGTCCGTCTTAAAAGTTGTGTAGCATTGTCACCGCTTTCACCTGAGAATGAGAAGACAGCGGGTACAAGAGACCCCCGCTCGAACTCTGTTATTCTTTCGAGATATTTACTGCGCTTTCGCTGTTGGTGGTATTTATAGCAGGACTCTGGTGTCTTGGAGGAGTTGGATCGAGCGAAAGCGTTAAACACGCTATTAATAATACTATTATTAATAATAATTGATATTTCCTTTTTTGATGATACTTTCTCAAGGAAGTAGCATCTCACCATTCATATTTGCCATTTTCGTAAATGACTTTGCAGTCAAAAAGGTTAACTCCAAATGCTGTAAATATGCAGATGACATTTCCATCTTGAATGTAGTAAGCAATATTAGACACTCGAATGATTCTATGAAAGCGGAAGTAAATAATCTTCTAGATTAATGTTCAACGAACCACTTAATGCTTTATCTAAGCAAATCGAAAATAATCATGTTCTCTTTAAAAGCAATTGACGCTTGCGAATATCATAAAAATTTGACCTAATTCGAGTAGAAGAATTTCGGATTTTAGGAATTACTTTCACAAGTAACCTATGCTGGGGGTATCCACATTAAAAATAAACTGATGAACTGCTACCGACGTATCTTCTTTCTTTCAAAATTGTCAAAGATTGGATTGACTAGTGAACAATTAATTCACTAATATCATGCATCCGTCATGTCACTACCAACATATGGGTATTTAGTATTTCCCAATTTATCTCAGCGTGAAATTGATAAAATTGAACGTATGAACGACATGGCTTATCGCATATGTATATCAATCTTAGCATCGGTTAAAATCAGAATGACTACTATCTTCAATAAGAAAGTAGCGAATTTATTCAATTTATTCGAATTATAGCCGATTTCTGTAACATCAGACTTATCGAGATTCCAATCATACGATGCAGCAGACGTCATAATAAATTTTTCAAACACAAAGTTTATTCTAACAAAGTCAGAAACGGTTTTCTTTATAGAAGCGTGAGTTTTAAGTTAATGTCACAAAAACTTAAATAAGTATTTCGAAGTGTGTTTCTCTCGAGAATCCGAGAGCACGCCGAAATCCGAGAATTTCGGCGTGCGCTGAACAGTGTATCGCTCTCGTAGGAAGTCGAACCTGATTTGCATTTTTTGTTTTACTGACATTGTACTTTTTTTACATTGAGATCCAGCCAAACGAGCCACCGCTCATCGGCTGGTGTATACTAATAATTTTTTTTAACGAAAAAAAACGAATTTATTTGACAAAGACACTGCAAAATCATAACAAAAGTAACAATGAAAAAATTTATCTGAGACACCATGAGCTAGCCAACACGACAGCTATTCCAATAGAACGTCTGAATAGGCTAATCACGTCACTGTAACGGCACTCTCTTCTCACCGCTACGTCTTTTGCTAAGCGTTTTACCAACTGTTCTGCCTCATCCCCTAATCCACCTTGTATTGACAAAATAACTGGTATAAAAGCTGCTCTTTCGATCTTGGATATCCGCTCGGAGTACTTAGCTTTTTTTCGATTCTCGTTATAACTGAACGCTGATCGTGGAGTCATTGTGGCATAGGAACGAGCATGTGTATTGAATACAGAAATGTCCAGGTAGGACCGCTCAGACGGGACGCCAAACAACCCCGAACACAAGACGTCAAGACGTGCATTGCGATCTAGTGTAGTGGAAGAAGAATCGAATTGAATAGTTGGATCAACGGGAAAAAGCAATGGCTCAGCTGTAGTTGATGAACACACCTCTGAAGTTAATTTGGCGAAAATGTCTCTGATCACATTGTGCCTTACTATTGATTTCCCTCCGCATTTGCAAGATAATGAATGAACAACACTAAGAACTTCCCCACATACACATTTGCCTGAAGTATTTAAAATTTGCCACCCATATCTGACAGAGAGACCATCGGAAAATTCTTGATTGCTTAAGCGAAACTTAGGATCATCACTAGGGCGAGCAGGTAGCCACGTTGACGCGCCCTTTCGAGCGGCATGCTTTAAAATTACCTGTTTGCAGTCGTCCACTGTATTTAACAGTGACGAAAATTTTTCGGCAGCCCGGAGATTCTTTAGTTTTCTAATTTCAACTATTGACTGTTTCTGGATGGTATCAATGTCGCCTCCGAGACCTAACTCAAATAAGGGCTTCCATAGCAAAGAAGAATATTCCCATTCAGATTTGGTATTCTCATATGGATTTGATATCCCCAAACCTCCCATTGAGAAAGGCATACTTGCTACATCGCGCCAACACTTCTCTAAATTAAAACCAGTTATTTTGGGGATTATTTTATTCTGTATGAAATCTTCGAGTGAAGAAAACCATTCACATTCACACTTACATGTTCTTTGTACATGGGTCCACTTATTTTGCACTGCTGCTGAAAATGCCAAGAACGCTAACTGCCGTGAATCGCTAGAGACTTCACATAACCTATCGAGCAATTTTAACCAGCGAGTTACTTGTGTTATTACCCAATCTTTTTCGAACGAACCAAAACCTATGGGAGCTCCTAAAAGTTCTACACCATTAGATACGACATGAATCCCTAAGCTGGCAAGTGAATCACATTCAAGGATAATGTTGGCGTTAACCAGAGCTGTACACTTGTTGACATTAACATGAAATCCGTATTCCGGTCCTATAGATTGCAACGATTTAAAAAAATCATAAACATTCCCCGGTGAACCAACACATGATACATCGTCTGCATACCAACGCTGTTTTATTTGAGGATGCAAAGCGCCTAATCTATGTATTAATGGTATCGTTGCTGCCGCAAATGCTACCATTGCCAAAGGGTCGCCTTGCGTGAAACCTTCCTTTGATAACAGATAATCATCGTCAACGGCTAAGATTGAATCTAAACTATACGTATTCTGCAGGAATCGTGCTAAAGCAGGGCATAGCTTTTCTATATTGAGGAGAGCTAATTTCCTATTAATTCTATTAAAAGCATTATGTGCATCAATTAAAAGTAAACATGACGAGGTCGAATTAGCAAAGGTTTCACGCATATCTCGCACAACGAATTCGACACCTCCCTTTTGACCTGCACAAAGTTGTGAATTACCCGCAATTGACTTAATGAAAGGAGAAATGACATTTAAAATCGTTTTAGCCATTATGCGCCTATATGCCTCACCTATTCCGATCGGTCGAACACCAGGATTTTTATCAAGGGCAATGAGCCGACTAGCGATTAACGCTTCTGTTGAATGTTTTGGAACTCTATTACTAGCAATTCGCCTTGTCAGGTCTGCCAACGTAGAGGCCAACTGTAATGAATCCCTATCAAATGAGGTTAGCATTTGCCGCCATGATAAAGCATTAACACCCGAAGGACCCGCAGCGCCTGTAGTGCGCTTAGCACTAAGTTGAATTGCAGCTACATCTATCGTATCGAAAAAGGAGGGATGAAAGTTATCACATTCCATGTCGATCTCCGATAATAAGGCGTCCTCCCTAATTACAGCTGCATGTGGATGCTTCGCTTCAAAAATAGACTTAACCGATTCGTTGCCGATATAATCATTTGGACTCAAAGTTTTATTGACAGAACCGTTTTCCGGGATTCTTACTGCAGAAGTAAGATTACCTGACATTAATGATTTCACGAACAGCGACTTCCAATTGCGCTCAGAATCGTATCGTGACTGGGATACCTTTAAACGTGATTGAATACATTTACCCTCCCTTACTAATTCATCAAAATTTTGGCTTTGCCAAAGAGACAGGCGACGCGACATCAATTGACTTACATATTTGATTTTCGAAGAACCTACTTTTTGTAAAACGCACTGACAAATAATTTTCACCTTCATAAGCGACGAGCCTTCGACGTCATCTTCGCGACAAGCAGTTTTAAACAATTTGTTTAGTTCATTTAAAAACATTCGGCTTTCGTTACACCTCGGTAAGTAAAAGAGATTAGGACGCCAAGTGATTACCTCTTTGAATGATTGATGGATAAGAGTGTTTGGGAATCTATTCGAGGCAGCATCGAGGGTGTGAACCGCGTTATCCGCTATATTCATGCTTGCAAAGTGGGATACGAGTTGGTTTTCGCAATTTGCTGCAGAACAGTTAGTGCACGGCTTATTTGATTTTACACATTTGCATTGACGACATCGTGCTGAATGTCCATTGCACGAACAGCATTTTGGCTTGGCTGGAATTTCTTTAGGCATCGTGATTGTATTGGCGAAATAAAGTTGTTGACTATAAAAAAATTCGATTTGTTGTCTCGTTTTTCTTTGTTAGGTGTATAATAGTTATCAACTCTGTAATAGCGATCTCAGACGATTTCAGCGCTCACAGGCGGTTTCGTAATGCGCTCTCAGGCGGCTTCGTAATGTGTTTGTAAGTGTTTGTGTATGTCAGTCGTCGATGGTTGTCACTGTATTTACTGGTAAACCACAACGGGATATTTCGTTGTGTATATTAATCTTGTATGTTATTTATTGTATGTTATTTTATTGTAATTAGTTTATTAAGAAGCCAAGAAAGTTCAAACTCAATTACTGACTCTGTAGAGTCAGTGATATTCAAATATATATTATATATCAAATATATATAAATAAGAATGTCTTCCAAGCTACAACGAAGCTATAGCGATTTGATCTCGCACTTACGGACACGATTGACCATCACTCTCGCGCATTCTATTTCGTGCTGCGTGCGGTCTCCACGATCTCAAATCGGTGAATTTACTAGACCAACGGGGAATGCGATGACTGGAATAGCTTCAATTGGATGATAGCGTTTTTATCTTATTATTATATTTACTGTGAAATGTGTATAGGTACTTTTGTGGGAACCTAAAAATAATTATAAAATAATGAACTATTTATAATAATAAATAAAAAATGTTAAATTATTTAAATTATAAAAATAATAATTTCTCACTGACTCTATAGGGTCAGTTATATCCAAATATATATTATATATCAAATACATATAATTATGCGAGTCAAAAAGAAATAGATTTTCTGATAAAATAAAATATCGAAATGAAAATTACAACAATCAAAATGGAAATCACATTAAATAGAATGGAATACACATCGACTAATATGGAGAACACATTGATCAAAATGGATGACACATTGAACAAAATAAGATTTACATTGGCATAAGACACACAAGTTAAAATTGAATATGGACTTGACAATATTTTGAATTGGCCAGAAGGACGCAGACCAAAATATATTTATTTTTGTTAAATTTAATAAAACAATTTCCTATTCGAAATATCTTGGTATTAAGTGTAAAGCAGAATGTTATAGTATTTTAAAAAAGAAAATAAATCACTATTTTATACTGCATATAGTATATAAGAGCACATTTAAAATATTGTATTATATAGGGAATTAAAATATATTATATAACATGACACTCACAGAGTGTAATTAAATTTTTAGATTCCAATTAGATTTGGTATGCCTGGCATTGGATTTGTGCTGATATGTATATCGATTCTTTAATTAGTCTTCTATGTGCATGTCCTTCAATACAAATAAAGCAACATTTTGAATTGTCCGGAAGGACGCAAACCAAAATATAAATATTCATTTACTGATAAAAAAGTTTGTTAGATAATAACATACAATTATAACTACTTACAATCCAACAAACACAACGAGGACAAATACATTAATTGGATTCTCATGTTTATTAACAATGTTCAGGGAAAAGCCTTCAAACACAGTTTTGTTGTTGCAATGGCTTAGCCGCTCAATGTAAAGGTGACAGCTGCAGAGCAGATAGTTGTTGCAACATGTTATCAATAGACTTACCGATAGTAGTCGACCCTTCCACGAAATGTTTGACCAATCTCTATGTAATCGCAACTGATTTGCTGGATAATTCAACAGCGCCCAATCAGGACGATGCCCATACAATTAATCGGCATGCGTTATCAAATCATTGTCTGACTGCAGTCGGTTGCGATTTACTCAATGATCGCTTGGCTACTAACAGGATGTCATGTAACTACGAGGATTCTATTGATTTTTGTACAACAAAGTCATCTTATGGAAGCCAAACCTACTATCTTTACCAATTTGCCAAGCTAGCATTTGTTTCATAGACTTGTCGGCTTCGAAATACTTGGATGTTGGTGAGGCTACTGCAAATGATGGCATCGCGCTCAAAGAGGCTACAGTTGTTTGCCAGATCCTACTGCAGCGAATATCCTCCCGAAAAATCGCAGTTATCAGGAAAACCTTAGAGAGGCATACTCAAATGTAGGCAGATAAACAAATCTGTGATTTGTTCGAAGAGACTTTTACATTGCAATAAAAGGCGGTTCAAAGTTTGGCGGAAAATATGTGTATTGCAAATAAAAACGAGAATTCGATATTCTCTAGGTTTATGCAGTCTGGAAAGACACGTGCAGCTATTCGGACATTATAGTCTCAACATGCGTCTCTGTCTTTACTCAAACCATACGATGAGATAGATGTAGTAGCTATATATTATATATTATCTGACTTACACCCGCCAGTAGAGCCTATCCATAAAGACTCAACTCTATACGTTCCTCTGCCCGGCTGTGTTCCTCATCACGCTCTTGTGTTCTCTGCAATTAATGGGCAAATCATACTCAACGCAGCATTGAAGACTCACGGTTGCGCTGGTTCCTCTGAAGTAGATGTCAATGATTTAACGATCAGATCATTTGCCCGTCATTAACGAGAACTAGCAGACGCCATCGCTACCTTTGCAATTCGGATAGCAAGTGAACGTGTTGGCTCATCTATTCTGGATGCTTTTACAGTGAGTGGTCTGGTTGCTCCTTATAAGAATCCAGACGTGCGCTAAATTGGCATAAAAGAAATTGCTCGCCGCGTGGTGGGAAGGTAATTATGGGCATAATAGGAAAGGATCTTCAGGCAGTGTCTGGGCATGTTCAAATGTGTAGTGGTCAGCGCGGTGGAATGGAATACATTATACACAAAGTTTCTGAGACTATCACCGTCAACGATCAGCATGCGTTTCTTTTTATGGTCGATTTCTTTTCTTTTTATTGATCTTGAGCTGTCGATTTCGCCGGGTTAGAACTGAATAGGCTGACGCTTTCAACTAATGGGTCGAATTTCGATGAGCGATTATTTTGTCGCAAGCATTATATTGCAAGCATTACTCGCGCAATGCTTGCACGAGTGTATAGGAGCATATTTCAAAGTATTTAGTCTCCGAAATTATCACGTGAGAACGTGTGGGAAGTTAGATGTGCTCCCTTGCAAAGCATAGTAAAAAAGACAGTTGATGGAACTATGAAAATATCAAGCTAACAAAGATTTATTCAGACAGAGGATCTGAGATACTCATAAACCGTCAATTTTGCTGAAAAGAAAAGCTTGAGTTTTAAGGAGTTATGCAATGCTTTAACTATTTAAAAGTGCCAGCTATAACTGCAAAAGAACAGGAATATACATAAATAAGAGGGAGCTGATAACGAGTGAACTAATAAGAGTGAGCGCTCTTGTATTTGACTACAAGAGTGCTCATATAATTTCATATGTTATTTAATAACATATATAACGATATTATAATATATATTATTAATTCAACTACTTTTATAGTTTGAAATTATGTATATTTTAGAAGGAAAAATTGAATATATTTAATAAAATAGTTTATTGAATTTTAACAGGTGCGTAATTTATTTAAAACGCCTTATTTGAAAAAACTGTGATATTTTTATTTAATTAATCAATGGATTAGTATTAATTGATTATTATTTATTAATAATTAATACTTAATTCATGCATAGTTAAGTATTTAAACTTTGATATCTTTATGCGATCTAAAATATATTAAGTGTGTTTCAATAAAAAAATAGCTTTTTAGTAATAAATATTAATTAAAAGGAATATTGGATCAATTTAGGAATGTTGGATTATTAATATTGTCCCTTATCTATAATTAATTTAGGAATGACTGCAGTCATTCTCTAATTAATTAAAAATGATTTTAGGAATGACTTCTATAATTAACGAAAATGATTACATTTCCCTTAATTTTTCAACATTTTAAAAAATAGTTTATTAATCTAAATGTGAAATAATATTTAAATTTCAAAATTAACGTAAAAGTTTATTTTTAATTGTAGGATATATTCAGTTTAAACCTTTTATGTAGTTGTTTCATCGTTTTTTGTAAATTTTACAGTATATTCATTAGATACGATTCTAATTTCAAGTATTTTTTTATTAAATTGTATTATATATTAAATTTCAGCCTTATAGGTAATAGTTCTTATTTTTTAATAGAAATAACAAAATTTTATTGTATAAAATTTTAAAATATTAAATTTCATAATATTAAAATTTTATTTTAATATTGCTCATTTCATGATGAATACTTTCTGAATATAATTTTAATTTCCTGGTTTAATTGTATTGCTTTTGGTATTTTAAAAACAATTTTAGTCATCGAAACTAATGAAAAAAATTAACAATAAAGTAAATGATTAACTTAAGCATTAAATATTGTGTTAAATCAAAATTATCTAAAAAGAAATAATGTATATTTAGATAAATAAAAGGTGTTCCAATGGGAGGTAGTAGTAACCCAATTATAGCGTAATTATTAATTAATAATTAATCATTAATTATTCAAATTATCTTATTCAAATTATTCAAATTATTTTCATTTTTCTCCAACTGAATTTCAGGATGCGTTTGGAACCAGGTGTGGACTAAATATCCCTAATAAGATAGTAAATGCCAGATAAGCACGACATGATATTGAATGTTTTATGTAAAAGTTTATTCGGAAGCTGATCACAGGTTAATTTTAGACATTACTAATCAACAAAAGTGGCTTTAAGACAATGTGGAGATTATAACGCATATCTAACAAAAATAAAACAATCAAGTAAATATAACTATATGGATAAAATTGAATTAAGAAAATTCTTAATTATTTTGATAAATCAAAATTATTTAAAAGTAGGGACATCTATATTTAGACAATTAAAAGGTGTTCCAATGGGAGGTAATAGTAGCCCAATTATAGCGTAATTATTTTGAAGCTTTATATAATATGAATTTGTTCATAACTGGGTAAAAACTAAATCAAAATTATATAAATATATGAAATATGTTTCGATATATTGATAATATATATATGTATTTAACTCTAATAATTTTTATTCAATAAGCAAACAAATTTATCCTGGTAGCCTTATTCTTAATAAAACCAATATTAATGATAAAGAAGGTGTATATCTAGATATGAACATTAAATTAACATTAACTAAAACTATTATTAATTTATATCGTAAAGATTATATATTTAAATTTCAAGAAAAGTATTTTTGCATGGGCATTTATGCATACCATATAATATTAAATAGAATACATTAAATAATGAAATTTCTAAAAATTCTAAACTTGTAAGAATTGCTATATATAAATATATAAATGAAAATAATATATAAATTAAAAATAATATTGTGTTGAAATATGCACCCTATTTTATAATAATGGCCGTTATAATTAAAATAGGATTTAATTTATGTTTTCGATGTATTGATGATATATGTGTATTTGACCCTAATAATTTTAATTTTTATACAATGAGTAAACAAATTTACAACAGTTCCTCCTGATGATCTCTAATCTTTATTCTGACACATCATATGTTATTTATTATCCAATTCATAAAATTTGAAATTTTAAGAATTTAAACAATTTGTAACGATATTGGCTTTCTTCAAAATTATTTAAATAATTTAATATATGCATATTTTCAACTCGGTTACTATGAAAAGAAAATCAAACAGAATAGTTAAACTATTAACTATTATGTGAAATAGTTTATTCATTAAACTATTTAATGTGTTTTACATGAATTTAACATCAGTAAAAACTACTTTTTAATTTATATCGTAAAAATGATATATTAAAATTCACAAAAAACATGTTTTGCATGAGCATTCATGTATACCATATAATATAAAATATAATACATTTAATAATGAAATTTTAAGAATTGCAAGTATTTGTAACGATATTTGTTTTCTTCCTGATCATTTAAATAATTTAATATATGCATATTTTAAACTCGGTTACTATAAAAATACCATCAAACAGAAAATAGTAAAATATATAAATCAACACAATAATATTAAAAATAAATTTAAAATCATTAACCGAAATTTTTTATGGATACTAAACTATAAGTTTTTTATTAGAATAAGATATATCGGATAATTAAATTTTATCAAAGGAAATACGTTATTAACATGTATTTGGCCCTGATTCTATGAAGAGTCTAAGAATATGGGGGGGGGCGAAACCTGATAACATAGCAGTTCCTGGTTAACTGCAATGACCTAAGGCATTGGGATTTAACATGACCTAACTCGAATTTCAGTATGCTGTTGATGCAAGATATAACTGATCATTATCTAGCCTACCGTCAAAGAGTGCATGCGGAGATGATTTATGGCTAACCCATGCATTGTTATTCAGAAGATGGGCTCTCTCAATTATACGTCACAATGAGATAAGGGATGCTTCGACCTCTGCCTTATCTGATATTTGCAACGGCGTAGCGATTGAACCCTCACTCCAGCCCGTTGCAAATGATTTTGAATTTCAATGCTCGATCACTGCTCAGGGAGAGTATGATCATCCAGACATCATTTGCGGCGGTTTATTCGTTGTAGATTGGAGTGGACATTCATCGATGTCAGCGTCTTTAACAACTTGGCTCCATCTTATCACCTGAAGGCTGTCGATGCGAGTTTTGACTGCCACGAGAATCGGAAAATAGCCAAGTACCACGAACGCATCGGAGAGATTGAACACACCTCTTTCTTACCATTTGTCCCGGCAACTACTGGATGTTTTGGTCCAACTGCGACACGACTAATGCAGACAATTGCTGCAAGAATGTCCTCCAAGCTACAACGAAGCTATAGCGATATGATCTCGCACTTACGGACACGATTGACCATCTCTCTCGCATTCTATTTCGTGCTGCGTGCGGTCTCCACGATCTCAAATCGGTGAATTTACTCGACCAATGGGGAACGCGATGACTGGAATAGCTTCAATTGGATGAGAGCGTTTTTATCTTATAATTATATTTACTGTGAAATGTGTATAGGTACTTTTGTGGGCCTATACACATTTACTTTTTGACTATACACATTATTGTGTATATACACAATTACTTTTCGACTATCCCAGTCAAAAAGAAATAGATTTACTGATAAAATAAAATATACATCGATCAAAATGGAAATCACATCAAATAGAATGGAAAACACATCGATCAAAATGGAAATCACATCAAATAGAATGGAAAACACATCGATCAATATGGAAATCACATTGATAAAAAAGCATGACACATTGAACAAAATAAGATTAACATTGACATAAGACACATAAGTTGAAATTGAATATGGACTTGACAATATTTTGAATTGGCCAGAAGGACGCAGACCAAAATATATTTATTTTTGTTAAATTTAATAAAACAATTTCCTATTCGAAATATCTTGGTATTAAGTGTAAAGCAGAATGTTATAGTATTTTAAAAAAGAAAAGAAATCACTATTTTATACTGCATATAGTATATAAGAGCACATTTAAAATATTGTATTATATAGGGAATTAAAATATATTATATAACATAACACTCACAGAGTGTATTTAAATTTTTAGATTCCAATTAGATTTGGTATGCCTGGCATTGGATTTGTGCTGATATGTATATCGATTCTTTAATTAGTCTTCTATGTGCATGTCCTTTAATACAAATAAACTCGATTCTTTTGAAATTGATATTACGGTCGTATCCAAATTGAAATTTTTCGATGGTAAAGATTTACGTAGATCAATTTAAGGAGCATATTGTTTATTATATGCTTGCATATTATAACTTACCACTAGTAACAAGAAATCCTTAGTATTATTAGTGATAACAATAATTTAAAACATTTTGTCTAAGTGGCCAATTGCATTGGAAACAATTTGCTAAAGTTTTTTATAGTTAATATTTAATATATTAAAGTATATTATTAATATTATTAAAATTCTGTAACCACAGTTGGTCAAAAAGCCCATAAATAGGTAAGATTACAAACAATTAAATTAATTACAGGCATGTCCAAACAAAGCATTAATTCAATATAGATCGTCTAATAACCATAGAAGGTATCCTTCCAGGCACTTCTTAAACTGGTTCACAATAGATGGGCATACTCTTTACGGCATAAGTATGTTCTAAAGTCCAACAACACGCTTAGATAGGCGCATGTCCGGGTGTGGTGAATTCGAGGCGTTTGCAACATCAGAGGATGACCGCACATGTGATTCAATCTCGAAGGCGTAGAAGATTATTAAGAGGATGGCTCATATCGTGAAGTATATGCCATACAATGATCAAATCACCACGATCACGCATATATCAATCTTTCTTGGCGACTTCTATCGTTCAATCGTTCTTGGCGACTTCAACATCCGCTTCTACCGTCCCTTCTCCACCGAGTCCATACAGTACATTAACATTCTATAAACTATAACTACAAACCCATATCAACTGCCCCCACACATATCCTTGGCGGGGCACTCGACATCATCGCTGTCCTCGATCATTTTGCTGCCTACACCTCATTGTTCTTTGTCCTTAATCCCTTCGCTCGTTCTACGCGACTTCAATATCCGCCTAGACCGCCCCTCTTCCACAGATTCCATCCGGTTCATAAACATTCTATCCAACTACAATTACAAACTAATCTCCACTGCCCACACACATATCCTTGCTGGGGCACTCGACATAATCGCCGTCCCCGATCATTTTGCTGCCAACACCTCACTGTCCATCTCTGATCCTGGTCTATCTGATCACTTTCTTATCACCCTTGATCTCACTCGCAACCACACCCCTCCTCACACACCTACAATCCTACGTCGCCCTTGGAGAAATCTTGATCTTTCCCTTCTCCGCTCTACCTTACTCAAATCGTATCTATCCTATCCCACAATAACATATTCCTCTCCTCACGATCTCGCCTTTCTTTTCGACTCTGAACTCACATCCACTCTCGATCTTATCTTGCCCTTCAAGCTTCACCCTCACCGTCGCTTGCACCGTGCCCCATGGTTTGACATCCAATGCCTACTCTCAAAGCATCTACTCCATCATGCTTTTCGAGCCTATCACCGCTCTATCAGACGTGATTTCCGCTCGATCACTCCATCTTTCCGTGATTCCTATCTTGCTCTTAGCCGGTCTCATCTCAACCTACTACGAACAAAATGCAACTCTTTCTGGCAGCATAAAATCAACACTTTATTAAACTCCAAGTCTCTCTGACATACTTTTAACTCAATCCTTGCTTGCTTCTCTTCGCCTTGCAACATCAATCCCCATGATTATTCGTCATTTCTCTAGACCAAAGTATCCACGTTGCTCTCTCTCACACCCCGGACCTTATCCTATCCCACTTTGCCCCGCCTAGCCTCATTATCGCCGAACCCTTTCATCTTATCCATGTCTCATCTACCGAAGTCTCATCTGTCCTCATGTTCTTGCCCAACAAAAACTCACCTGCACATCCCCTGCCTACCCACATACTTAAATCCATTTGCTTATCGATATCCCCTTTTCTCACAACCTTGTTTAACTCGTCCATCCGCAGTCGTATCTTCCCTTCATACTGAAAATCCGCAATCGTTTACCCCTCCTTAAGAAATAATCGTTCGACCCCTCTCTTTCTTCTAGCTATCGCCCAATTTCACTACTCCCTACTCTTTCTGAACTCTTAGAACGCCTCATCTTAATCAGATCAACGCTTTTCTGTCCACATCCAATCTGTACCCTCCTTTCCAATCCGCTTTTCGCTCTTAACACTCCACAGAAATTGCATTCATGAAAGTTTATAACGACTTTCTCATTTCTCGAGGCAATGCTCTATATAGTGTTCTCATCTCCCTAGACCTCTTATCCGCCTTCAACATCGTCGACCACTCCATCCTCCTTTCTCGCCTTCGTTATGATTACGGATTTTATTTCTCCTCCGTAGCATGGTTTGCCTCATATCTATCTGACCGTTCTTTTCGCGTCTGTTCTAATTCATCATCATCCTCCCATCCCTATTTTTTGCGGGGTCTCACAAGATTCAGTCCTAGGGTCCCTGCTTTTCTCTCTTCTACTTGGCGATCTCTCTCCATCAGCCTAACTCTACACCGAATAATCAACACCGCCGTTCGAGTGCTCTTTCGTCTCCGTCGCTTCGACCACACATCCACATATCTTGCCTAACTCTCCTGGCCAACCATCCACATCCGCATCAAACTCCGCCTTCTCGTAACTTTTCGTCACATCGCTGTCGGATCCCCATCGTTCATCAACCTTCCTTTTTAGACGACATTCGCCCCACCTCGCTATCGCTGCGTTCCCGTCATACCTTCTTACTCCACTTTCCAAATTACTCCAACAACAACGGTATCTGATCCTTCCTCGTCGCCGCCCCACTTGCCTGGAATCAACTCTCTCGACGTCCGCCGCGCTCCTTCCTTTATCACATTCAAACACCTCCTCCGTTCACACCTTCTCGACACATGATTTACATTTTTGTTTTGTTGTGGTCATGTAAGCGTGCGCTTGCACGCATTTGCCATGTTAAAATAAATCTTTTTTTTATATCGTAATGTAGGAATTTCAAGAACATTTAGGAGTTACATGTATGAAAGATGCTCCAAATTTCGATCACCTTGATAGCATATCTTAATATAACTTCGAGACGTCTACGCTCACTTATTGTAATTGGTAACAACTAGTTGAGCAATAGAGAAGAACCGGTAGTACCAAACCAAATACGAGTGGAGCCAAGCATTAGCTAACTCCATTCAGTAGGAACTTTAAGAACATTTAGGCGTAAGACGTACGAAAAATGTTCCAAATTTCGATCGAGTTTTGAAAGTACCACATAATAGCTTTAAATATTAATAATTAATCATTATTAAATAATTTTTGGATCTAAATGCCATTTCCAGAAAAAAGAAATTGAATATTTCTTCGATATTTCGTTCGCTAACCGCGGACATTTTTAAGAAGTATCTGAAACAATAAAAAATAAAGTTACAATGTATGAAAAACAAAATCATTTTGGACATTCAAATTTGGTTTGAAGAACTTTATCGCGACAGCCTCCATAACTAATCAGCGTTTTAAGTTAGGCTCGGAAATCAAAACTGACACATTGTCAAAGTCGATGTCATGACTAGTTTGATAATCATGGTCTGCTAATGCCGACTGCACTGATGTTGTGAGTATTCTTATGTTCTTTTAATCTTGTTTTGAGCGTACGTCCAATTTGTCCTATGTATATACTTATACAATCCCTACACCCAACACTATAGACTACACCCATCTTCTCAAAATTAGTTCTTAGTTTGGTGACTAGTGCATCAAGATGATAAGTACATCGTGTACCATAAAACATTTTTAATGGTAATCCTGATTGAAAAACGTATCTGCTTATTTTATTAAGTATGTCCTCACTACCCATTGCGGGAATATAAACGCAGTGTTTTAATTATTGAGGGCAAATTCAGACGGATTGCGCAGAAGTGTGAATGCGTTCTTTTGTTTTCTTAATGATTTTGTGTAAGACATCTATTGGGTAGTCAAGAGATGTAAATGTTCTGGAGAGTTTGCTTAATTCGGCGTTTAATAATTAGTCATTATTTCAATGATTGCTAACGGCAGTTATTGATTGTATGTTTTAATAAAACTCGGTGGAGACACTGAAAAAACGTTAAAAATTATGACTTAAAAGTTACATGTACTCAAATACATCGAAACATACGTAAATACTAAAGATTTCAATTTCAGATATTTTAAATGTAACAGAAAAAATTGTATAGTTTGTGATGTAATAAATAATAATTGTATCGTAAGTAATACGACAAAGAAATGTTTTTCATTAAATATTAATAATAATTGTAACTGCAATACCGCAGGTGTAGTGTATCTAATACAATGCACATGTGGATTGCAATATATAGGAAAAACATATCAAATGTTAAAAACTAGGTTTAGGCAACACATATACAGCATAATAGTCAAACTATATTTCATAAACATATGAGATTAATAGGACATGATATTAAAAACTGTAAATTATTTATTTTAGAACATATTATCGAAGAAAACATTTCAATATTAAATCAAAAACTATTAGAAAAAGAAGATTTTTGGATTGAAACGCTTAATTCCATGTACCCATTAGGATTGAATGACGTGGTACAAGGAATGTAAATATTCTGAAAAGCTTGCTTAATTCGGAGTTTAATAATTAGTAATTATTTCAATGATTGCTTACGGCAGTTATTGTTTAATATCTATTAAAGCACTATACATAGGTATAGTGTCTATTAATCAATTGACAGAAAATCTGGGTTAAAAATTATTTTTAAAGATCAAGATTTTTCCATTATTTAGTCACATTTAAGTGATATGATCGTATATAAACGGTATAATATATAAATATTATATAATATAAAAATATCTAATATATATTAGCTAATTACATGAAATATTAAATATGTATAATGTTAAAGATCAAGATATTTCCATTATTTAATTTATTGTACAAAAAGCTTTTTAGATTTACTTATTAAAACAGCTTTCATATGCCTACGAATAACAAGTAATAAGATAAGATACACCGTAAATGTGTCGAATTATCAATGTTGTAAGACGGTCGTATACACAGAGCCTTAAAAATGAACTTTAAGATAATATTAGGATCTACTGCAAAATAAGTGATTTTTGAATGTATCTTTTAAAGTTTTCAATTAAGTTTATGCATTTTATACTATAATAAATAATTATAGAATATTTTATACACATTTTTATTTATATCAAGTCAAAATTTAATACGAAAGTCTTTTCAATCATAAAATTTGTTAATAGCAGCGAGCTACAAATTGAATTTTATAATGTCATAATTGAGAGACAAATTGAAATTATATCTGCGAGTGTAATAAGTTGAAAATTAATTTGTCTGTACGAATTAAATAATTCAGATCAGATAACTAAGTCTACGTATTTTCTACTATATAATAATCAAAAATAGAGATAAATTATAAATAATAAATAATTATAACAGATTTTACACAATTTATATTAAGTCAAAATTTGACTAAGAAATTTAAAATAAAATTCAATTGATTTGATTGACTTATAAATAACATAGGATGTATAAGAATAAGAATTGGAGGTGCGTAGGAGACATACGTATGTATGATACGTATGTATTTATACGTACCTATGTTTATACATAAGTACGTATAAACATTTATTTATATGTTTATACAAACATATAAATAAATGTAAAAAAAATAAACTACAATTAAAAGTAGTTTTAATTGTTGACAATATATTTATTTTATTTTATTTTTTATTTTATTTTTATAATACCCAATTAAAAATACAAAGTTATGAACAAATTCATATTCTATAAATCTTAAAAATAAGTATGCAAATTTAGATTTCGCAGATATTAATGAATCGTAACAAAAACAAATTTACGTTCTGTTCGGAAATATATGTGATATATATACGTATATATATCACATATATATTATAAATATGTTAAATTCTTATATGTTATAAATATATATTTTATATTTATATATATTCAGGTAGACTTTTTGAGAAAAGTCTAAATGGATAAATTTGGTAGCTTATTGAATAAAAATGTTTAGTTAATACAATGCACATATATCATCAATGTATCGAAACATATATTTCATATATTTATATTGTTTAGATTTAGTTTTTACACAGTTATGAACAAATTCATATTCTATAAAGCTTAAAAACAAGTCAGCTATAATTTGGCTACTATTACTTCCCATTGGAACACCTTTTATTTGCCTAAATATAGATGTCCTTACCTTTAAATAATTTTGATTTATCAAAATATTTAAGGATTCTATAAATTCAAATCAATTGTACATGCTATAAATGTGCTCACTAATTGAATAAAAATTATTAGAATTAAATACACATATATCATCAATATATCCGAAACATATATTTCATATATTTATATAGTTTAGATTTAGTTTTTACACAGTGATGAACAAATTTATATTTTATAAAGCTTAAAAATAAGTAAGCTATAATTGGGCTACTATTATCACCCATTGGAACACCTTTAATTTGTCTAAATATAGATGTCCCTACTTTTAAATAATTTTGATTTATCAAAATATTTAAGGATTCTATTATTTCAATAATAATATAAATTATTTATATGTTTATACAAACATATAAATAAATGTAAAAGTAGTTTTAATTGTTGATAATATTTTTATTTTATTTTTTTATTTTATTTAAAAATACAAAGTTATGAACAAATTCAAAAATAAACTAAATAATTCTCCATTATCAGAACAAGAAATAATTGCGTAATATTTATTTAATATAATTTTAAATTTATTTTATAGTAACCTAGTTTAAAATATGTATCTATTAAATTATTTAAATGATTTTGAAGAAAGCCAATATCATTACATATTGTTGCAATTCTTAAAATTTCATTATTTAATGTATTATATTTTATATTATATGGTATGCATGAATGCTCATAGATACATATTTTAAACTAGGTTACTATAAAAATAACATCAAGCAGAAAATAGTAAAATATATAAATCAACACAATAATATAAAGAATAAATTTAAACTCTTAAGTGGCAAATTTTTATGGATGGATAATAAATAATATACTTTGTATTTGAACTGCTATGCTATCAGGTTTCGGCCCCTAATTCCTCAACCCAACATAGCAGCGAGGCCAAATGCATGCTAATGATGTATTTCCTCTGAAATTACTCTCTAGTATCTTATTCTAATACAAAGTATATTATTTATTATCCATACATAAACATTTGCCACTTAAGAGTTTAAATTTATTTTTAATATTATTGTGTTGATTTATATATTTTACTATTTTCTGTTTGATGTTATTTTTATAGTAACCTAGTTTAAAATATGTATCTATTAAATTATTTAAATGATTTTGAAGAAAGCCAATATCATTACATATTGTTGCAATTCCTAAAATTCCATTATTTAAGGTATTATATTTTATATTATATGGTATGCATGAATACTCATGCAAATATATGCTTCTTTTAAAATTGAATATGCTATCTTTACGATATAAATTAAAAGTAGTTTTAATTGATATATATTAAATGTAGAAAACATTAAATTAGTAAAAAACATTTAATGTAGAAAAATAAATGCTAAATGTTGAAAAATAATACTCCTTTAAAGAAACTCATTTATTTTATTAAAAGTTTTGTTAAAATATTTAATAAAGCTAAAATTTATAAATGTATAAATTTGTTTTCCAAAACTGCTACACTTGGAGCAATTTTGGAAATTATAGTAAACAAAATAAAGATAAATAATAAATAATTTTATAATATTTTAAAGAATTTATATTTATATAATGAGAGAAATATTGAAAAAAATTGTTGTCGTTGAACTAGACCTGATTGTCTCTTGCTATTTAAAATTTAAAAAATGATCAGGATGGATATATTGCTAATATTTTATTTACTATGGATTAAAAATTCTTCGCTTTGTAGTTTAAAATTTATATTTAATAATATTTTGTTGATTTTTAAATTGTAAATTTAATATTTTAATGATATGTATTTAGTTTATAATTCTCCATTATCAGCAAAAAAAGAATTTATCTTACTTTCTTGAAAATTAGAAGAAAATAATAATGTTGTATCAACATTAAATAACAGCAGATTCATCAGAAAACGAATTAGTGGTAATCAGGATGATCTCCTATTTTATCAGTTTTCGGTATATATTCTAAATAATAACTAATGGCAAAATGTCTAATTCATTAAAAATGACTAATTTATTTAGTCAATAAATTCTATGTAAATTAATTTACTAATATAATATATTTTCTCTAAACTAGCTTATAATTTCAGGGAACCGTAATAATCATTGCGAATTATGGCGACCGAATTGATATTTCACTTGGAGCAATTTTGGAAAATAAAGTTATATCTGGACGCTTGACAATTCTTGATCATTAGATTAGTAGACAATAATATAGTAACTGTTATTTAAATAGAAATGAAACTTCTTGAAATAAGCTTTCAACAAGTTTAAGACAGTTAAATGAATAAATAAAAATTTGATGGAGTTGATTTATTTCACTAATTTTTAAAAGGGGGTATTCACGATCAAACAAATCGAAATGCTATATCAAACTACTAACATTTGTAAAATAACTTTGACCGTGTATAGCCTAAAGAAATTTGTAAAAGTTTTATTTTTCAAAAAAGTACTATTCTTCCTTACATGAAAATTTGTAAAAGTCAAATTTGTCACCAAATAAAATGTCGTGCAAATCATAATGAAGGATAATCAGTGTTTTGGAAAAATTCAAAAGAATGATGAGGCACTTCAATAATGGACATTTCCGCTTTTGTAAATATCAATTGCACTTTGAAAATTGAACGACACTAGTTGAAAATGTTCAAAATACCTGCTTTGATGATTACACTGCTGACTTATATAGTTTGAATATTTATATTTAGGAGACGCGGTCTATCCGGCTTACCCAGGACATTACTCGATTTATCCCCAAGCACATTTACACCCACTTTACTCCGTACATAACCCCACCTGTTAAAATTTAAACTTTTAAATATTAACACTCCTCTCTATCTCAAGGTCTTCTAACCCTAGTTAAATGCTCGTTAAGATCTTCCATCCTGTTAAACTATTCTTGTCTGGCCTTGTCTTGCTTAGTTATATCACTCTGTAAGAACGGTAAACGCATCAGCATAGCCAATATCTATATACGGTCGGGAGAAATTCACAAGAACCGTGACTCCTGGATCGTATATTGGGTAGTGGTTATGACATGATACTTGGTGACTTCAACGACTGAACTGGTCGTTGAATGTCTTATTCACAAACCACCGTCTTCCACCTTTCATTACTCAACAACTAATTATCTCCTCGACATATTACTGATACATAAGATGTGGTTGTTGAAACCCATCTGTACTGAGCAGTCGCGCCAAAAACTGACTACCTCTCATGACTTAATTCGTTGGCGGATAGCGAAAGATACGTTGCTTAGAAGGAGGTTTCACTTTGATCCCATCAGAGTGGATTTCTTTCAGGTAGCTATCCAACTGTTCCCCCGAATTGGTAATGACAGTTTGACCGAATTTAATTCCTACCCCGCGCCGCAAGATACCGCGTTGCTTTCTACTACCAATAAAGGTCGCATTTACAATCCCACTCCAACAAAACTCAAGTTCCTGGCTAAAGTGCTACACCTTCCCAATCTCTCTGTTTCTGCCAGACAGGCCCTCTCGAATCAATAATGCAGCTCGAGATAGAGGTTCTAGCTGAGCAGGGATATGGCAAGCCTTGCTCACCTTAAAACTTCTCAGTCTACTTTTGGAAGATATTCAAGAAAGAGAAGTTTGTCTGCTGGAACGAATGGGCTATGTTTCAGATATCCTGTACTCTTAGGGTCAACTTCCGGGCACAACCAATCCTGGAAGACAGTTTAGCATACAACCAAAACTATATATATATTAAATGGTGTTGCTTGATAGACTGGACTTCGATTCACGACTTTCAGTCACCATGTCACTTCTAGACGACCACTTCAGCATCGAAATGATGAGTACCCGGCAACACTCATCAGTAGAATGAGGTACACACTGGTCGTTTCGGTTGCCTGTGTGACATTGTGAATAAAGGCGTTTCCGACACTTTGCTTAATTGTCTGAGGCTTTCGCTCTTAACCAGATCGAATTGCTGTGCGGACCATCCTTAAACACTAGGCAGAGGTTGTTGCTGAATTGTCGCTGCACTCGTTGGATCCTAAATGGATACGGCAGGTATAATAGTAATGCACGAATGTGCTGAGTAGACAACGGTCCAGGATTTCTTACGAAATACGGCATTTATACTAAATGGTGTTGCTTGATAGACTGGACTTCGATTCACGACTTTCAGTCACCATGACAATTCAGCAACAACCTCTGCCTAGTGTTTAAGGATGGTCCGCACAGCAATTCGATCTGGTTAAGAGCGAAAGCCTCAGACAATTAAGCAAAGTGTCGGAAACGCCTTTATTCACAATGTCACAGGCAACCGAAACGACCAGTGTGTACCTCATTCTACTGATGAGTGTTGCCGGGTACTCATCATTTCGATGCTGAAGTGGTCGTCTAGAAGTGACATGGTGACTGAAAGTCGTGAATCGAAGTCCAGTCTATCAAGCAACACCATTTAGTATATATATAGTTTTGGTTGTATGCTAAACTGTCTTCCAGGATTGGTTGTGCCCGGAAGTTGACCCCAAGAGTACAGGATATCTGAAACATAGCCCATTCGTTCCAGCAGACAAACTTCTCTTTCTTGAATATCTTCTAAAAGTAGACTGAGAAGTTTTAAGGTGAGCAAGGCTTGCCATATCCCTGCCCAGTCATCGTATGTGTGACGACAAACTTCAACAACGGTAGACGCGTTTCGCTCTAACGGTGCTCATTAGTACCGTGACTTTAATAATCATCCATAGGCACCTTATCACACGCTTAAACAGTGTTTAAAGCTCGAAAAACAGAACTACTCTTTATCTGAATCATCCGAGAGAATTTAGCATAAGCTCTGTGCATGGCAGTGCGTATCGCAGTTTACCTTTGCATAAGGCACTAAATTCCATTTAATAGAAATGCTGACTAACAGGGACACTTTAAAGTGTGCAAATATATAAAATGTAATTTGTTATTACACCTGCCCTGGGACACCAAATGGTGTACTCATAAATAAATCGATTATTGAAGTCACGAATAGACGTACACCAGTATTGCAATGCACAATCCACATCGATACTACAAATTACAAACCTGTGTGCATTGTCTTCAAGCAAATATGCAATATCACTAGTGAATGGTCTTTTAGCATGAATTCACCATTGTTATAATATCTTCAAACAATAAGATTTATTTCAAATATATTTCAATGACCAGATATAACATTATAGAAATGGTAAACTTCATCTTTGACATCATACTCTGCAACTCCAGTATTGCATCGTCTACAAAGTACGATATCGAATTTACGATCATCCTTCTTTGAATCTCTTTGATTATTTAATATTGGAGCATTTCTAGTTGGGTCAATACACACAGTTGTATACGAACATTGCTCTGCATTGATTTGTGTAATTAACGTGCCTTTAACAGTCTGAACATAGAAGAGTCATACAACACGGACAGTTTAGCGTCGCATCAGATAACATACTTGTATTGTCAAAATACCTTGAATATGTAGAGGAATAAATTTATACTTTGTGGATAAAGCTAATTTTTACTTATAAACCTTGAAAGAATTAATAAATCTGGAACACTATAAAAATCATCACCATTACATTCCAATATAGATAAAACCTATACTGTTAAAATTTTTACCTTATCTTTTAGTTCAATTTTCCATTTAAAAGACGATGAAATTTAAAAATGTTTACTTACGCTAAAAGTCAATGTAATTTTTAAATCATTTTATTTTAATAAAGAAAATGATTTTCCTAAAATTTCTAATCTAAATAAGTTTATGTAAACATTTAAAAAATTATTTTTTTAACTTCAATTTAAATTTTTTATTTAAGATTAATTTTTAGATTTTGAAAAAATTCACCAATTAAGTTTAAGTTATCCATTCAATTATAGATAACTTTACACATATCTTAATAATTATAGTTCATATTATTGATCAGTGGAGAGAGTGAAATAGAAATTTTTTATTTTAAATATCGAATTTTCGACATCATCAGGATAAAATTGATGTTTAAATTATAGTTTCATTGAAGTTTAATTAAATTATAGTTTAATTAAATTATAATTAAATTAATGTTATCATCAGCATAGAAACAAAACTAAATTTCATTTCATCAGCATGTTCTCTTTACTATGAATTTATCAAATACTATATAACATAATATTTTAAGTATCACAGTGTCATATAATATTGTACAATATAACACAATATTAAACAATATTATAGAATATATAAACAATATTATATAATATAACACAATATTATACAATATATAATATTTGTAAAATTTTCAAAAATATATAGCAAAACGTGATCAAGAATCTGATAAATCAAAGTATGAGAAACAAACATCGCCAACCTACTTTGTTAGCGGTTGGAGGAAGATACTCTGCTGAGAATGAGGTTCTACTTTGATCCAATTAAAGTTGCGCTCTTTCAAGCGACTATTGATCTCTTCCCTGTTGTAAGTTGAGAGTTTAACCCAATTCAATTCCTACCTTTATTTAAAAGCTACCAAGTTACTCTCGACAACCAACAAAGGTCGTATGTTAAATCCAACAACGACAAAAACTTAATGACCTAGGAAAATATGTTTCATATATTTCATATCACAGCTGCAAAAGCTAATCCTTCACTCTAACAAATCGGCTCTTGATATAGATAGCTTAAAGGAAAATACCTGTCAATGATCGATGTCTTAAACTCTAAGAGTTCATTATTAATAAATTCAAAACCCAACAGATCATATCTATCAGCATATGTCAGCTATTGACAAGCACCTAAGAAAAATATGATCATTATTACATTGTCGTAGAATGTAATAATGTAATAATGTCGTAGAAACTGACAAAATATCAATTTATCATAAGCAGCCTCTTTATCAAAGAAAAATCCGATCTTATGTTCTAACGATCTGCTGCTTATCATGGATGCAATTATTAATCGAGTGAAACAATTTGAAGAGTGTGTCGGTACACTTGAGGTCTATTTAAACGCGGTCGATCAATATGATGCCAAATTGATTACATGTACACCGAACTCATCCAAAAATCTGAGTGGAGGACGGTTACTTGTCCAATTAACGAGAATATAAAGCTAACTGGACTTGATGCTGAGATTGAATTTTGGCGAAATGCCAATGTTAAACTAGCCACTTTGCTCAAAACTGTATCTCAAACAAGACATAAGGTGAATGTGTATTGGTTAAGGGCTGCCATACCTAGCAATAAGTTGCTTGAATGGTTTAATTGTGAAAAAAGATTAGTAAGTAATTTATGTGAAGCCCAAGAAAATTTTAAATACTTATTATCATTATCAAAGATAAGTAGTCCAATATACGGCAGTGATCCTGTTATGGTGAAACAATTTTTGCCGTCACTGATGTATTCTGTCAAACTTACGTGTAAATTATCCAGATACTATTCAGAACCTCCGCATATGAGTGATTTATTGCTTTCTTTGTGTGTGCAACTTGTACAGTGCTGCAAAAAATGTCTTACTTGTAATGTTGATGATAATTTAATTAGCATGAAAGATCAAACATTTGAATTAGTAGAAGTTTGTCATATGCACATTGATTTGACTAACGAACTTTTGAAAATGACCATAAGTTGGACACGAGAAAAGGCTGCAACTTTAATCACACATTTTCTTAGATTATTTATTTCCATAAAATATATGGAAATAAATAATCTAAGAAAATGTGTGATTAAAGTACATTCTGAAGATGTTCTATACATTATTAACACGGAATTTCCTTTGGTAATGTCGATATATGAACAGGCGAAAAGGAACGCGAGCTATTTTAATCTCACCACTCATGAGACAGTATCGCAAATTCAATGGGTTCGGGGATTGTATTACCGAATTAGGAAGCCAATAAATGAAATTTTGAGTGTCGATTGCATTTCAGATGCAGAAAAAGATTGGCTCAAACGAGAATTTGATAAAAGAGCACAAGTGCTCACCATGCATGAGTTACTTACACATAGGCATTGGTTGCAATCATTAGAACATCTTCTCAATGCTTTGAAGTCTCCTATTTTTATTAAAAATCAACACGAAGATAGCAAGCAAAATTATTATAGTACATTCTTTCGAGTAAATGAAACAGTTGAAAACATAAATTCGAAGAATGGATTATCGCTTTTCCACCTTAACTTTGATCCATTTATTGAATGTACAGCTCACACAACTCGGGAATTACTTAATATGAACATATCATGTCCATCTATATGTGTTGACTTACTTAATAATTGGTCAAATTTAGAAGCTAATGCTTATCGGTTAAGACACATAGTAAGAATTTATAATGATATTCAAATTCGTTCATCTGAAAGAACATACAGAAATGTCATTAAAAACTGTTTTGTGAGTACCCGTCTAAATTATATAGTTTAATCCAGGAAGGTAAAATTATTTACAACTGGCAATCACCGGGGTTAACAAAGTACACAGAACAGTGTGAACTGCAAGTTGATATGATAAAAAATCTCGTCTATCGATTAGAATGGTTAGTAGCGAATCGTATCCATAGATATTTAGATATCTTACTTGACATTTTTTTGATGACAACTCCAAATGTTACACCAAAAACACACATTTCCAATTATAACGGGCAACAAGATAACGGCAAACATCAATGTCTTACTTTAGAAGAGTTTGTTCAACTAACCAAAAAGGACATGTTAACTGCAGCCGTTAGTATTGCCGCACTAAATTCCAAAATTGAAAACGCGGTTTTAGATTTAATTGAAATGTTTACAGAGGCATGTAATGACCAAGCTGTGTCGATTACTTTTCAATTGTGTCATGGGTCAACAATGAAACGGAAAGCTTGAAAAGCTACAACGGTCTATTGTTCAGACATTTGCTTTGACCGACAAAGGTCTTCGCAAAATTCATCAGCTACGTTTTATTCCAACATCTCAGCAAACCATAGAAAACAGCGAAAATAAGTCGAATGAATACGATAAACAATCGCAAGAAATTAATGGTGAATTAGCACGGGTATGGAATTACTATGAAGGACGTATGACTGAAGGATTAATTTATATAACAATAAACTCGTTAGATAAGCTTCGGGAACACTTATTGAATAGTAAAAGTGTTCAATTAAATAAAGATGCAAAATGTAAAACATCTTTATACGTTCAAAGCTATGATGCTCTAAATGATGAACATGTGCAAACACATGTCTTCTGTGTTGATGTTATTCTAGACGATCAGATAATAAAATTGAGTCCGAGTGTAGACAAATTGCAGCATAGTGTAAATCAGGTGGTGCAATATATTTTAAATGTTTCAAAAGGAGTCAAGAGATGGGGTCAATCGAAGGAATTGAAAGCGGACATGATTCACTGCATAAACTACCCAGGGAGACTTGATGCAATGCGAGCAGATATCAACGTATTTCAATTAATTTTAAAGAAATTGCTTACTTTGGATTGTAAATTCACTCCAGAAAATCCAAAATCCACTGATGTATATAATTTATTTGAGTTACCTCTGGCAATTTTATATAATGATATTCGCACAGATGTTAAGGTAAACCTGATTTACAATGATTTATCGAATTGCATTGTTATGAATAAAGAAATTTTTGAAAATAGTCTGCAGTATTTATACAAATACAGTTATATTTGGCAATCAGATGAAACCATGTCGGATAAAATTATAGCTACAAAAAGGGAAGATTTTGAAATTACGTCCATTCTTAACGGATTAAGTGAACTTGGCAGTATAGTAAAATATGTACAACAGATTGAAGATTATTAAAACATCTTTCCATTAAAGCTGATCATTACACCTTTTAAAAGTAGTATTGTTCAACAAGCCGCAAATAGAAAACTAAAAGCATGTGAACGCGTTCAACAACTGTTAATTGAAAATACATCAAGTATTTATATGTTTATGCGAAGATTAATAAAAAACTTAGACAAGGAACTTAGTTCTGTAGATGACTTTAAGACTGTTTTATCTGCAATTATTGCGTTAATTGCAGATAAAACAGTCTTAATGTAATCTACAGAACTAAGTTCCTTGTCTGAAGTTACGTACATCTTTTAATGCAATAGCCTATTATCATCCAGAAGCATAGCAAAGCTTGCGGCCATTTTATATCACGGATAAGTCTAAGGAGCTTGCACGCAGTTATGAAGAATTAATAGCAAAAGCTGAATTAGCACATTATGACATTTTAAAATCTAGAAGTATTTTCGTAAATGATCTACTAAATGACATTGAAGTATTCATTAGTGAACTTAGCGAATTTGACAATCAATACCATACTACAGGACCAATGATAGAAGAAGTCGCTGCTAAAGAAGCAAGCGATATAATGAGATTGTTCAGTTCAAAGTTTGATCTTTTATGGTATCGATACCGGTCTCTTTACAAAGGCGATCAACTGTTTAATTTACCACATCGTAAGTTTAATAGACTGTACTTTCTAAAGAAAGAGCTTACCAATTTTAATCGTCTTTACGCATTGTTTGATCTGGCAAATCAAACCATAGATAGGTTCAAAGATACAGTGTGGTCAAAAATTATCATTAGCTTAACGACAGACGAGATATCTGACTTAATAACACGATGTAAAAGAATGCTAACTAATCTCTAAAAGTGGCCAGCTTACCCGGAACTATATGAGCTTATAGCTGAATTTCTTGAAAATATTCCGCTTTTGGAAATGCTATCTAACAAATCGATGCAAATACGGCACTAGCAAAAAATGGAATCAATTTTTAATATACCTTTGAATGTTTCGCACTATGCTTTCTAAGTAGGACAGTTAGTTGGTATTCCAATGATTGAAAAGAAAGAACAAACAGAAGATATGTGTATTCGTTTAATAGAAGAACAAGAAATCAAAGTCAAACTTAATTTGCTTGAATCTGAATAGCGAACAAGATAATTTAAACTTGCACCTTTTAAAATGAGAGGCGACATAATACTTAAAGGTCAAGATACATCAGAGGCAATATCAGCAATTGAAGATTTAAATCTAATATTGACGAGTTTGGCGTCAAACCGCTATAATGAACATTTCAAGGTTGATAATCAAAAATGCATTGATGATTTAGCGATTACTTATGAAGTTACGACTAAATGGATTCAAGTTCAGAATTTATGGGTATACTTGGAAGTAATGTTTACAGGAGGAGATATTTCAAGACAATTGCCTTTGCAAGTACGGAAGTTTAATGCAGTGGATAAAATATGGTTAAAAATGATTACAAAAGTGAAAGAAACGCCGAACATATTGTGATGTTGTATAATGTTGAAATGTTAGATTTTATGCTATCTCAATTAGGTATGTGTCAAACGTTATTAGCAGGATATCTTGAATCAAAAAGATTGATTTTTCCGCGATTTTACTTTCTATCTGATCCGGTACTATTAGAAATTCTCGGTCAAGCTTCGGAACCTATAAAGTTACAGCCGTATTTCAATGCGTTCACTGAAAGTGTAAATTCAGTTAAATTTAACGAATCTAGCAAAGAAGCGGAAGATTATGCGGGTAAATTAAGCAGACAATCACAGCAACATTTAAGTATTCGAGGAATACAGAGTGAAGATAATGAATCAGTGGAGCTGGTGCGTTCTTTGTATGCTCAGAAAACTACGGTTGAAGAATGACTTGGTGATTTGCTTCTGTCTTGTCAGGACAGAGTTAAAGCTAGAATACAGAAATGCGTAGCTTCCATTGGTAATAGCGAATTTGATTTACAATCCTTCTTTTTCGAGGAAAACCAACAATTTGGATTAATCATCCTACAATTACTATGGACAGCGACTAGCGAAAATGTAATAAAAAATCAGCTAAAAACAGGTAACTCGTGAGGCTAGCAAATATTTCCAACTTCTTCTCGACCAACTAATTGAAAAAACTGTATATGATCTATCATTAATGAACAGATTAAAATATGACACATACATCACTATCCATATTCACCAGACAGATGTTTTTAGCGACCTAGCAAACCTAAATCTAAAAGATGTTCGCGATTTTGACTGGACTAAACAAAGTAGATTTTATTATGAAGACGTTACGAACTCTATGGTTGTTAGTATTACCGACGTAGATTTTATGTACGGGAATGAGTTTCTTGGGTGTAGTGAACGATTAGTAATAACACATTTGACAGATAGGTGTTATATATCATTAGCACAAGCATTAGGAATGTGCTATGGTGGCAGTCCATCTGGCCCAGCAGGTACTGGTAAAACCGAAACAACAAAGGACATGGCAAAATCGATAGGAAAGTACTGTATTGTACTTAACTGTTCAGAACAATTTGATTATAAAGGACTTGGTAAGACATTTAAGGGCTTAGCCCAATCAGGTTGCTGGGGATGCTTTGACGAATTTAACAGAATAAATTTGCCTGTTTTATCCGTGGCAGCTCAGCAGATTCAAACATTGTTACATGCAAAACGAAACCGGCACAGTGAATTGATATTCACAGACGGTCAACGAATTTCTACGGATACCTCTTTCGCGATAATAATAACAATGAATCCAGGATACGAAGGTAGACACGAACTGTCTGATAATTTAAAGGTTAATTTCAGAGATGTCGCAATGATGGTTCCAGATCGATAAATTATAACACGTGCTAAATTGGCAAGTTGTGGATTCAAAAACAATGTGATACTACCTCAGAAATTCTTTTTACTGTATAAATTATGTGAGGATCAACTCAGTAAGCAAGTTCACTACGATTTTGGTATGAGAAATGTTCGTGCTGTTTTACGAACACTGGGCACTGCAAAGAGACACAATGCTGAAGAAGAATCGGTTACTGTTCTCATATTTTAAGAGATATGAATATATCGAAATTAGTTGATGAAGATGAACCGCTATTTCTATCACTACTTAATGATTTGTTTCCGTCAGTCGCCATAAAATCAGACAATGGAGGACCACATAAAGGTGGTCCTCCATGTGGTGGAGGACCACCATGGAGGACCACCATGTGGTGGAGGACATGGTGGTCCACCATGTGTATCGTCAATATAGTGCATGCTGAGGGACGAAACAACGATGATACAGAGACGTCCACTGATGAGTCCCGCTCTGTGGAGTTGTCTGGACAGCATGCTTTCTGTCGTAATGCGACCTGATAGCTGAAGCTATTATGTAGCCAGCTAAAATACAAGTTAGTCGAAGAGGTCCGGAAATATCTCAACAAAATGAAATTCAACCGACTACCAACAAGACGATTTCAATGACTCATTTCAATCTGATGGAGGACCACCATGTGTATCGTCAATATAGTGCATGCTGAGGGACGAAACAACGATGATACAGAGACGTCCACTGATGAGTCCCGCTCTGTGGAGTTGTCTGGACAGCATGCTTTCTGTCGTAATGCGACCTGATAGCTGAAGCTATTATGTAGCCAGCTAAAATACAAGTTAGTCGAAGAGGTCCGGAAATATCTCAACAAAATGAAATTCAACCGACTACCAACAAGACGATTTTAATGACTCATTTCAATCAGATGGAGGACCACCATGTGTATCGTCAATATAGTGCATGCTGAGGGACGAAACAACGATGATACAGAGACGTCCACTGATGAGTCCCGCTCTGTGGAGTTGTCTGGACAGCATGCTTTCTGTCGTAATGCGACCTGATAGCTGAAGCTATTATGTAGCCAGCTAAAATACAAGTTAGTCGAAGAGGTCCGGAAATATCTCAACAAAATGAAATTCAACCGACTACCAACAAGACGATTTCAATGACTCAACTTGAAAATAGTTTGCTACTAAAATTTACAAGTCTTGAAGGATCCGGGCTAGACGATTTAGAACTTATAAGAGCACTAAATGAGAATAAATCTACTGCTAATGATACAAAACGGAAGATTATGATAGCAGAAAAAACGAGAGTAAAATTAGAATTTGCTCGTGAAGAATACAGGTCTCTTGCAATTCCTGGGAGCTTACTGTACTTTATAATTACCGAAATGGCGTTAGTAAATCACATGTACCAAACGTCTCTTCATCAGTTTTTTTTAATTTTTAACCAATCAATGGATAGCGGCTATAATAATATTTATAACATTAAATCAACTAACTCAAATCAACGCGCAAATTATATCGTAAAACTCTTAAAAGAAATGACTTGGAATTATGTCTTAAAGAAGCATATACTTGATTTGCTCTCTAGTGGTAATGATCCCACTAATTCGATTGTGTCGATAGCTGCTAAAAAATGCAAGGAGATATCAATTGTGGCATTAGGACAAGGTCAAGAGCAACATGCAAGATCTGCAATGCTACATGCGATGCCAACCGGAAATTGGATACTCTTGCAAATTGTCATCTTGGTATTGAATACCTAAACGAATTATATGCTGAACTTGACACAATTGATAGTCACCAAGATTTTAGAGCACGGCTGACTACCGAGTATAATGAATACTTCCCCATACAATTGTTACAATGCGCTATTAAATTCACCAATGAAGTTCCACAGGGGAATTCGAGCCGGTTTATTCAGAACTTATCAAAATGTAACTCCGGAATTTATCGAGGCAATTAGTGCAAAACCATGGCAATCATTGATATATTGTATATCACACTTACACAGTGTTTTTCAAGAACGAAGAAAATATGGTCATATGAGTTGGAATGTACCGTGTGAATTTAGTCAAACTGACTGAGGAGCGTCACAAAAATATATTCGTAATCTTTTAGCACGTTACGACAAAAATCCTATAATTTCATGGAATACCTTACGCTACATGATTGGTGAGATACAATATAGCGGTAGAGTGACTGATGACAAGGATCAATGGCTGATTCTATCCTATAGCAAATTATGGTTTAAATAAGCTCTTTTAACTGATCGCTTTGATTTTTGTCAAAGCGATCAGTTAAAAGAGTATAAAACGGTATATTTACTCAATACCGCAATCTAACAAAATGAAGGACATATTAGCATTTATTAGCAACCTACCAATTACGGATAAAGCAAAAATTACGGTATATTTACTCAATACCGCAATTTAACAAAATGAAGGACATATTCACATTTATTAGCAACCTACCAATTACGGATAAAGCAAGAATTTTCGGGTTACAAGCTAATTCCGACATGAGCTATCAGATTTTGCAAAGTAGCTATGCCTTATCAACAATAGTTAGCATTCAGCCAAAATCGGAGTCATCGACAATTATACCAAGACTACCGAAAACATCGTTTAAAAATGATGAAGATGAATCCAAAGCGTCAGCAGAATTAATATCAGTGTTGGATCAAAGTCGAGAAACTAACGTGAAGCGGATAGCTATTGATATGCTTACTAAACTACCGGAAAATTTATCTGAGTTACAAATTCGAAAACGAATAATGTCTAGTTGTAAGACATAATGTCTTACCACCGTGCTTTAATGTTGTTTTAATTAACTTAATTATGTTAATACTTTGTTATATTTAATTTTTGATTATATTATGCTTTAACACAAAATAAGCATTTAATTTTATTTTAAAAGGTTTACCTTATATGTAACTAAGTTAGCTGAATTCTTCCAGAGTTAATATCGTTTGTGATAAACATATTATAGTGTTTATTTCGAATTGCACTTGTAAATAATATGATGCTTTCCTGTTGTAAACGTGATGCTCAGTCTCATTTTGATAACAAACAAATATCTTTATCAACGTAATTTCATTTTTTCACAGTAATTACTTGTCTTAAAGTCCTTTTGCTTAACTGTTTTATACGTTTTATTTTAAAATACAATATCTTGTATACTCTACGAGGTGTATAATATTTCAGTTCAGCTGATTATTATTTGCAATTTGATTATGCAGTTTACGGCATCATATTCAGCCTGCATCAGAAATTTAGAGTCGTAAGTCAAAACCCAAGAGTTGATATGCTCAACGATAAGGAAATTTGATAAATTCAAAAACAAAATCAAAATATTGTACCGCATGTGATTATTTCTGATTCTATGAGAAAATAGCCAATGCAACCAAAACAATATGTACAGAACAGAAAATCATAAATTTCGAAGATTCGTAAGGTGAATAGTTCTTGCGTGACATACATAGTTCTTGTATATCATAATATTTTATATTATCGTATATAAGTTATATTAAATTGAACCTATGTTATTATTTCATCTTAATTATATCTTCATTTTATTTCTTCTCTTTGCTGCTATTATATTTACAAATCTATTTATTTAAAATTATTTGTATACTTTATATATGTTTATATAACATATAATATATAAGAATATCATAATATATATTATTAATTCAACTACTTTTATAGTTAAAAATTATGTATATTTTAGAAGGAAAAATTGAATATATTTAATAAAATAGTTTATTGAATTTTAACAGGTGCGTAATTTATTTAAAACGCCTTATTTGAAAAAACTGTGATATTTTTATTTAATTAATCAATGGATTAGTATTAATTGATTATTATTTATTAATAATTAATACTTAATTCATGCATAGTTAAGTATTTAAACTTTGATATCTTTATGCGATCTAAAATATATTAAGTATGTGTCAATAAAAAATAGCTTTTTAGTAATAAATATTAATTAAAAGGAATATTGGATCAATTTAGGAATGTTGGATTATTAATATTGTCCCTTATCTATAATTAATTTAGGAAAGACTGCAGTCATTCTCTAATTAATTAAAAATGATTTTAGGAATGACTTCTATAATTAACGAAAATGATTACATTTCCCTTAATTTTTCAACATTTTAAAAAATAGTTTATTAATCTAAATGTGAAATAATATTTAAATTTCAAAATTAACGTAAAAGTTTATTTTTAATTGTAGGATATATTCAGTTTAAACCTTTTATGTAGTTGTTTCATCGTTTTTTGTAAATTTTACAGTATATTCATTAGATACGATTCTAATTTCAAGTATTTTTTTATTAAATTGTATTATATATTAAATTTCAGCCTTATAGGTAATAGTTCTTATTTTTTAATAGAAATAACAAAATTTTATTGTATAAAATTTTAAAATATTAAATTTCATAATATTAAAATTTTATTTTAATATTGCTCATTTCATGATGAATACTTTCTGAATATAATTTTAATTTCCTGGTTTAATTGTATTGCTTTTGGTATTTTAAAAACAATTTTAGTCATCGAAACTAATGAAAAAAATTAACAATAAAGTAAATGATTAACTTAAGCATTAAATATTGTGTTAAATCAAAATTATCTAAAAAGAAATAATGTATATTTAGATAAATAAAAGGTGTTCCAATGGGAGGTAGTAGTAACCCAATTATAGCGTAATTATTAATTAATAATTAATCATTAATTATTCAAATTATCTTATTCAAATTATTCAAATTATTTTCATTTTTCTCCAACTGAATTTCAGGATGCGTTTGGAACCAGGTGTGGACTAAATATCCCTAATAAGATAGTAAATGCCAGATAAGCACGACATGATATTGAATGTTTTATGTAAAAGTTTATTCGGAAGCTGATCACAGGTTAATTTTAGACATTACTAATCAACAAAAGTGGCTTAAGCATTAAATATTTTGATAAATCAAAATTATTTAAAGGTAGGGACATCTATATGACATCGAAGAAAAGTATTTTTGCATGAGAATTCATGCATACCATATAATATAAATATAATACATTAAATAATAAATTTTTAAGAATTGCTATATATAAATATATAAATGAACACAATATTATTATCATTATAGTTTATCATAATCAAGATAATTATACCGATTAAGATATAAACAGTGAGTATCGTAAATTTGGTAGTTAGACAGTAATTGATAGTCCAAAAACAAAAGGACTATAAAATAAATGCCTATCGACTAATACAAACAAACTGGAATCTTGCGAAGTAAATGCTTGAATTTTCGGTAACGGGGCAAATACTTATGTCAAATGCTAATTAGCGCAAAGTACAAACGATTAATTATATTGCCAATTACAATGCCTTTTGCCCATCTCCAACTCATTTTTTACTTCTTACCTTATACTTTTTACTTTTTACTTCTTATAATTAAAATATCAATAGACATATTAATTTGATTAGAATTAATATAATATTAGAATTAATCGTTAAATATTCTGCGAACATATTATTTTTCTTTTTTGTACTTGTATCAAGGTAAATCATAGTAATCCACTCAGGTTAATAATTATAAGAGCAAAATAAGTCCGAAAATTCGGACATACGTTTTATTTTCCTTATTTGTACTTGTATCCAGGTAAATCATTCATATTATTCAATATTATTATAATATACATATTATTAAAAATAATGTTGTGTTGAAATATGCACCCTATTTTATAATTAAAATAGGATTTAATTTATGTTTTCGATATATTGATTATATGTGTATTTGACCCTAATAATTTTTATACGATGAGTAAACAAATTTACAACAGTTCCTCCTGATGATCTCTAATCTTTATTCTGACACATCATATGTTATTTATTATCCAATTCAAAAAATTTGAAATTTTAAGAATTGCAACAATTTGTAACGATATTGACTTCAAAATCATTTAAATAATTTAATAGATACATATTTTAAACTAGGTTACTATAAAAATACCATCAAACAGAAAATAGTAAAATATATAAATCAACACAATAATATTAAAAATAAATTTAAAATCATTAACCGAAATTTTTTATGGATACTAAACAATAAGTTTCTTATTAGAATAAGATATATCAAATAATTAAATTTCATCAAAGGAAATTCTTTATTAACATGTATTTGGCCCCGCTGCTATGAAGAGTCTAAGAATAGGGGCGAAACCTGATCACATAGCAGTTCCTGGTGACGACTTCTATTCCATATTCGAATACATTGTATATTATTTATTAGTTAATTAATAGAAATTGGTTTTCATTTTAAATTTTTATTGTAAATATCGACTTGACATAAATATAAATTGTATAATTATTATATAATTATTTATCTCTTTTTTTAAATCATTGTACTCCAAGTTTTTCCCTTAGAAATTATGAAAACTTTAATTAGTAATTTTAAATCTTAACGACTTTGTACACATTCCTTAATATTATCTCGCTGTTATGCTTGTTTGATGATTATGGCCAAAACCTGATCGCATAACAGTTCTCCTGATAACATTTAATTCTTATTCTGATAAAACACTTATTCAGTGTTTTATTTATTATTTAGTTCATAAAGATTGATTTTTATTTTAAATTTTATTAATTTTATGAAATATCATATAATTATTATTTATTATTAGTCCTTATTTTTTAATCATTGCACTCTAAGTTTCCCCATAGAGTCAATCATTCTGATTAAAAACATTAATAATTGCATTCTCGTCATGTCAAAAACATAAAAGAAAAACATTAATAGATAACAAATCGATCAGTAGTAAAGTAAGTTTAAATTTTATTATTTAAACCGACCTTGTGTTTTTTCATAGACATTGATTTTAATAGTTAGCATTGAAATTTATATTGGGAACAAGACATTTTAATTTAATTAATTTCGTATTTAATAAATACGTAATTAATTTTAATTTCGTAATTAATTTAATATTTAATTTATTTCGTCTGCTTATAAAAATATCCTTCAAAAGAATACTTTATAATAAATGTTGAAACTGATTAACAAATGTCTAGTTATTAATAATCAAGTCCTTGTTGTTTTAAAGGTTTAATTACACATTAGGATGTGTATTTTGTAAGCAGGCCTAATTCATATTTTTATCGATTCTGTATATAATCCTAAATACCTTAAAATCATAGTGTTGTGACTGTGTTTTTACTTTGTAGATATTTGTTGAATAGTTGATATCAACAGAAAATTCTGTTTTATCTGCCATTGGCAAATTTCCAAGATTACAATGGCGTTGTCTAATGTTTGATTTATTTAATTTTTAGCAACCGCGAACTTTGATTTATAGATTATCATACTTTACAGTTGCCTAGCCCTGCTATGACAACGAGGAAATTAAGAAAACACCATGCAACTTAAATCTTATTTACATATAATAAGATTTATAATTTAAACATTTTTATCGCTTAATTAAATATATCCTTCCTACTGGTAACTAAAAACTAATTTACAAGAAATTTTCCAAGGTTAAGAATAGAGCATTTTAGATCTTAGCAAAATGTCAAGCGTTTTATTACTCAATCAGATCGTTTAAAATTAAAATTAAAATCCAAATTTAAATCAACAATCCTAAATATAACAATTCTAAATCTAAGCAAATCTTACGATATTTTATCTCGTAGAAAAAACTAGGATGAAATAACATACAATTCTAGATCATTTTACTTATCCAGTAACGAATATTTCAAATTTAATCCGCTAGAAATGACTTTCAATCTTAATACAACCAGATCAATTGAAAATATATATTTGTATTATAGGTAATCTTAAAAAGAACTTTTACCATTTAGTATTTAGTAATTGATTATCATGAACGATAACTAATATAAATATTAATATATAATATAAAATATAATATTAATATTATATTAATATATAATATAATATATAATATATAATATTAATTTATATAAATATTAATAGAACCATAGAACATATTACCGTATTACCATATTACCATAGAACGATAATTAAGCATATAATTTGAAGTAATTTAACCAATGAGATTAGCTCACTGAATAAATTAAAAATAAAAATAAAATACAGATTAATAATAAATAATTATATAAGATTGTATACAATTTAGATTTATATAAAGTTAAAATTTAAAATAAAAGTCAATTGTTTTGAGTTGACAAATAAATAAAAGACGATGCATCAGAATAAGGATTAAAGGTCATTAGGAGAAACTGCTAGATTTCTTTGTACTGGACTTGCCTTTAGTTATGCAAATAAATAATCAGATCAGATGACTGAGTTTACGTATTAAATGATAATTAAAATTTAAAAAATTAATTAATCATAAATAACTATAAATAATTATAAATAATAAATGATTGTATAATATTTTATACAATTTATATTTATATAGCGATAAAATTTATTATTAAAATAAAAAAAAGTCAATTTTTATGAATTGACTAAAAAATAATACACCTTGTATTCGAATAATGAATATAGGTCATCAGGAGATACTTTCGCGTTTTGTTTTAGCGAAAAGCTTCTATCAATTTGAACTATTTTTGTATTTGAACATTTTGATTGGCAGATAGAGATTAATATACACGAAGAAGGAATTATAGCACGATTAATAATATACTTCTAAACTTGTATTTAGTTACCATACTTTGGTCAATGCTACTATTTACCGAAAGTTACATAAAATAATTAGGAAAATCATCAAGTTTAAATGCAAATATAAGTAAATATTTAATTTAATATTTAAAACCATATATATTAAATTAATAAAAATTAACTACTAACTAAAATATTTTGTTAAAAATATTATTACATATTTGGTCACAATTACTTACATTATATCATAATTACCTACATTATATTACCCACATTAATTTTCGAGTAATCCACATGTCGATAAAAACAATGAATGATACATCAGATCTTAATGAAGTTGTAACAACTTAATTAAATATTAAAAATATTTAATATTTAAAATATTTAATATTAAATATTTTTAAACCGATTAAATATTGATCGGTTTTTCAATACATCCTTACTAATAATATACGATGACAAATTACATTCAAAACTGTTTATGGCTAATAAAATTTGCATCCCATTACAATTTTACAGCTCTTCTTACAAAATTGCAACTGTATTACTACTTATTTTATGTGCTCATTTTAAAATATACAATAAATTATAATAGATTATATAATATTATGTCGCATTTTCAACAAAAACATATAATATATAATTATATATAAGTATATATAATGAAGATGTTTAAGTCCTGATCTGCCTTTTGGCAGAACAAAAAAGTGCCTTGATACTGCGTTTGTATTTACATTGATACAATGATGAAATTTGCTCAGTTAGAATCCCTTCTCGTTCCTACACTTGATGTATTTGACACTACTTTGCAAACTGTTGTGTTTCTATTGTTTATTTATTTTGCTGTTCAATACACTTCGAAACATTGCGCTAGCAATCAACTTAATTATATAATATTTGTGAATCAGTCATAGAAATTATTAAGTGGTCAAAGGAGATAGTGAATAGAATATTTATTGAAATCCAAAATTTTTAAATTTCAATAGACATTTTATTAACTCTCTCCTTCGATCAGTTAATAATTTTTACGAGTGAACAATAAATTTATAAGATATTTATTACCCTTTGCGTAAAACACCATTGCTGGAAATTTGTTTAAAAACAAATAAATTTGGCCCTGTATTTTTATTATATCTTTATGATTATATCATTATGGGAACCGTTATTATTTTATTTTGTAAAAAATATTTATAATAAATATATATATCGTCCTTATAAGAACAAGATTGACACGATATAAATCTTGACTATTATAATATAATGTTATATGTAATGCTTTACGATACAAAAATTCAATTATAAAATGATATTTATAGAATGAAATCAAAGAAACGACAATTTTTTCGATAAAAAGGTCCAGTTCAATATTTAAATAGCTGCTGCTGTCATCATAAAAAATTTTTAGTTTCACAACATTTCATACACAATCTTGTATGTTTCAACATTCAATATTTCAATAGATGCTTCTGCAACACGCAAACGTTTCAACACGCAAAAGTTTTCCGTGTTGTGAAACTAAAATTTCTAATGATGACAGCAGCAGCTATTTAAATATTGAACTGAACCTTTTTATCGAATAAATTGTCGTTTCTTTGGTTTCATTCTATAAATGTATTATTGAAGAAATAAAGTTTAAATCTCAAAATTGTCAGTTTGCAAATTATTTGCGAACAAAAAGGTTTAGTTTTTCTTAATAAATATTTAATTATTATTTATATAATCTATAAATAAATTTGACATTTTATAGCAGGACCAACAAAAGACCGATTAGATTTTTTATTAAAACATATTTTTTTTGTTTTGTTTCTAATAATACTAGCAGCAGTTAGTGAAATATAAAATACTTAGTATTTATTACAGGAATTAGTGATATTTATTAATAAATAAGATTGATAAAATCATCATTTGGTCGGCTTCATAAATTATCCTCGTGTGAATTCTTTAATCCTAGATGCAGCACTGTACACTACAATCAGCGTAGGTGGACCTCATCAGCAGTGAGCCTACGCCTACCTTTCGTGTTTCGGTCCTTTAATGATCTGCTGAAATTTTCCTCTGCTGCCTTTCTGTAAAAACAAACGATACAGTTTGTAAGGAAAGCATTTCCACTTGTGCAAACTGTACGTTGTTTCCGTCTTTTGTAACAAAAAGACGGAGCTAACACTACAGTTGCCGGAAACAACCGACAATCTGTCTTTTGAATTTTCTTGACAGGAAACCGGAATCTGCCAGACATGCATAACATGCTCATGCATGTCTTAATTTAAGACATGCCTGAGCATGTCTTAAATACAAAAGTAAAATACTAGATCAAATACTATCAGAATTTATTATCACGTATTCTCTGATTTTCAATTTGCTTTTGTATAATAATTCATTGCTAAAAGTTGGCTTTTAAATTACTTTCATTTATTCTTTGCTTATTTTCTGTTAAACTGAAACACACAAGATTTAATCGAATGTGTATCAAAAAACATGATTTCTTCAAAAATAAGAACGAATTTTATTTTTAAAATTTTAAAAATTAAAATCTTTAAAATTTTAGACTATAATAATTTTATTAAAATAATTATTTACAAAATCACACCAGGTAATTATTTTCAGATAAAGAGAAACACTTAAATAAAATGTAATAATAGGATATTTTTTAATTCTAAATAAATAATAAATAAATAAACTTTTCTAATAAATAAAATTCCTAAATAAACCTTTCAAATTCTTTAAGAACAAGTGCTGAGTAATCTGTTCAATTTAATTTAGATTTATATTCAAATAATTTGCAAAAACTATTTTTTGTATAATAATTTGGATTATATAGGAAGATAATCAAATTTAATAAAAATAAAATGAATCATTTTTTCATTACCATTAATACATACCATATATTATAATACATTAAATAATGAAATTTTAAGAATTGCAACAATTTGTAACGATATTGAATTTCTTCAAGATCAATTAAATAATTTAATAGATACATATTTTAAAAATGATATTACAAAACTGATAGGAAAACAAATAGGATACTAGATAATCAAATTTCATTGAGGAAAACTGCAACAATTTATAATCATATAAATATAAAATATCGTAGTTAATATAATACATTAAACAATGAAGTTTTAAGAATTGCAACAATTTGTAACAATATTGATTTTCTTCAAAATCATTTAATTAATTTAATGGATAAATATTTTACACTAGGTTACTATAAAAGTAAAATCACACAGAAAATAGTTAAATATATAAATGAACCCAATAATGTTAAAGATAAATTTAAACTGTTAAATAGGATGCTAGACAATCGAATTTCACTAAAAGAAAACTATCGTTTGCATATATTTGGCCCCGCTGCTATTATGTGTATTTGACCCTAATAATTTTTATACAATGAGTAAACAAATTTACAACAGTTCCTCCTGATGACCTATAATCAGAATTCTGATATATCATATGTTATTTAAAGCCAATATTGTAACGATATTGGCTTTATTCAAATTAATTTAAATATTTTAATAGATGCATATTTTCAACTAGTTACTATAAAAATAAAATCACACATAAAATAGTTAAATATATAAATCAACACAATATTATTCAAAATACTTTTAAAATCATTAGCGGAAAATTTTTATGGATGGATAATATTAATGATAAAGAAAGTATATTCTTGATATGAGCATTAAATTAACATTAACTAAAACTACTATTAATTTATATCGTAAAGATGACATATTTAAATTTACAAGAAACATATTTTTGCATGAGCATTCATGCATACCATATAATATAAAATATAATACATTAAATAATGAAATTTTAAGAATTGCAACAATTTGTAACGATATTGGTTTTCTTCAAAATCATTTAAATAATTTGATAGATACATATTTTAAACTAGGTTACTATAAAAATAACATCAAGCAGAAAATAGTAAAATATATAAATCAACAAAATATTATATAAAATAAATTTAAAATGGTAAGCGAAAAATTTTTATGAATGGATAATAAATGATATACTTTGTATTAGAATAAGATACTAGATACTCAAACTTCATCAGAGGGAATACTTCATTAGCATATATTTGGCCCTGCTGCAATGTGAGATCGAGGAATATAGGACAAAACCTGAGAAGTTTTCAGTTTCTACTGATTACCTATAATCCCTATTAGAAGACATGGTCTGTGTTTTATTAGTCAATTCATAAATATTGATTTTTATTAAATTTTAAATTTTAACTTGATATAAATTATATAAAATTTTAAACAACAATTATTTATTATTAATCATTTATTATTTAATTATTTAAATTTTATTTATCATTATTTTAATCTGATTATATAAAATAATTAATTAGAATCTTAAAGTGTAAAAATATGATGCAATATGTGATCTTTGATTTTCTGCAAAACCAACATGTCTTTAAGTTAAAAGCCTTGTTATTGTCTCAGTCTACGATCAGATTCATGTATTGTTGATACTATTTAATTGCGAGAAAATCGCAATAAATCGTATTTAATGTAGTCGAAATTAATATCATAGGAAAGTTTTTTAATGTGGCAAATGCACACAGACTGTGTGCTTAAAAGCCCACGAAAGCTAAACAGATTGAAAAAAAAGTTACCCGTTTAGTAGCATTGATTATAGTTGCTTTTTGAAAAATGGGAGTGAGGATGACGATCGCAGATGATCAGGCAAGGAATTCTAAAGGAGAGGAGCAGCGATATGCAGGGATCGACGGCCGAAGTTGGTTGAGTGAAGAGGTACGTGTAGCGGAGAGAAGCACAAGAACGTAGGTGAGTATAATATAATTTATTAAAAAAAAGTTTCTATAACATCAAAATTTTTAGAGCGATTTAAAAGCACGACAAATACAAAAGGTTAATAATCTGGTATGATTAAATCTGGTATTATGATTTAATCTGTTAGATTATTATTAGATTATAATGATGTAACGAATGAAAAATTATTTAACACGTGCGAATCAAGAAACAATTAGGTGAAATTGAGCGACAACAAAAATTATTTTGATAATTCTCTAGAAACTACTAGCATCTTCAGAAATTAACACGAAATATTTGTGAATGGTTTTAGGGCCAAACCCAGCCAAAAAACGTTAAAAACGTTTAAATAATTTGGTTGCTTATAATTTATTACAATTAAAATTACAATTTATTTCTTACAATTTATCCTGACGATGTCCACAATTAAGGAAGAAATATTGATAACAAAATCTTAACACGAAATAGAAAAAGGAAAAAAAAAGAATCACATTGATTGAAGAAAGAATCTCATTGATTACATCAGATGATATTTTTTTCTTTTTTAAAAGAAAGATGTTTTCTTTATTTAAGATTGAACCTGGATATTAAAAAACTTACAAAATATCCTAATATCATAATTTGTTCATAAAACTCGTATTTTTCTTGCTTGCCAATTACCGTTAAACGCACGAATTTTCAAAATTAGTCGACAAAAAATTAATTAATTTTAAAAATTAATAAATTGTTATTATTAATTACTTAATTGTAATTTGTAATAATTATATTCATCTTGTTTGATTATAAACTGTTACTTCTTTTGATTGTTAATTAAAACAATGACAGATTTTTATCTATGGTTAGCAAATAGGATTAACTAATAATGAAACTGTCTATTCCATTTTATTGATGGCTATTTTTGTGTCAAAATTTTTTTCATAAAACGTAAATGCTCCTGTATTAAGCATTTAATTAAAAATTGCATTCGCAGACATATTTGACAATTTAAATTAAAAATATTTCACACAATATTACATTAATATTTAATTGCACACAATACAACTTCTCGGAGGCAGCAATTTTTGTTTCTCCATTGATTTTTCTTATTTAAAATCTAATTAAAGCCGACTTTGATGATTAAATCTTTTTTATCATGGTGAATTGCTTGCTTAGAATTCAAAGGAACTCGAAGGTATGTGAGACATTCTTATCACGTAGGGAAACACTGGCTTTTAAGGTTTGATGTTCATAAACCGACGATTTTTGCAAGCAAGTATACATTAAATGTACAAAAGGATTATTTTGTCAATTTAAAAATTTAATATAAAGATTAATATTTAATTTGTATACAAATTTAATATTGTTAATATTTGTGACATTAGTATAATCGAAAACTTTATACTTCCAGTCAGAAAGTATAAAGGTTATAATATTGTTTATAATAAAGTATAAAGTATATAATCGAAAAGTATTTCTTTTGTCATAACGAAATAATAAGTATAAATAAACGATTTTGAACCATTTTTAAAACTTATTTTTGAAGCACCGTCGACGAGGTCGGAAATAAATTTTATGTTTATATTTCACCAACTTATGGACATTTTTTACATGATATAACGGTTCATGTTTTGACGATGCTAGCAGAACTAGCAAAAATGAAATAAATTAATTTTCTATCTAGTTGATTTTGTCCAAATTTAGATAAAATTACGGTGATGATTAAATTTGCAATAAATCGACAATTTTTAATGTTTATAGAGTATTAAGTAATCTGTACAAAAATTATACATATTAAGAGATTATAAATAATCTATTAATAATTATTCATAAATAATTCGTATAATTTTTATATTATAATTGTTATACAGATTCTAATATTTTTCTTGCTTTTCTACGAAAAGTATTGCTTTTATTTTTCACCTATTAAATATAACGGTCATATCTTTGCGTAGCCATCTTTTATTAATAAATCATTCATAAAAAATCGAATGTTGATTATGCAGTTAATAAATTAATACTTTCAATTAGTCACTTAATAAACACTATAATATTATAATATATTATTATATATACTAAAAATATTATATCGTCGGTTCAACAATTTGACTATTTTTTTTAAATTCGTAACTTCGTAAATTATTTAATTGATTAAAAATTTGTAAATCTCTGATATTATTGTTTTGCAATCAATAGTTAACCAAATCAGTGAACTAAAAAATATATACTTAAAATGGACTAATCCTTTTGTACATTTAAAATTTGATAAATCTATTAAATCGTTTAATTAATTCTATATATTATATATAATTAATTTTATAAAAAAATTTATAATTAATTTTATAATTAATTTCAGATTAAAATATTAAAGTTATTAAAATTTATATTAATATTAAAATTTTCTGCACATTACCTGTGCAGTAATGAACATATAAGGATATAATGTACAAGGATATAAGGACATTATTAGGATTTAAGGACATATAAGGTTATATGTCATATATGTTATGTATGTTATCTGTCATATCTGTCATATATGTTATATATATCATATTTGCTATCTGTCCTTATGAAGGTTATAATGACATATAAGGATTTAGGAACATTATTTTGACATTTCCAAATAATGAACATATTTGGATATACTACGATATACTAATTATAACTTATTCTTATAATATAAAATTTAATAAACTAATAAAACCGGACTGTTGACCGCAATATTAATTAAGCTTCAATTTCATAAATTTATTAAATACATTTTTATTGATAAGTAAAAAACGATTGCGTTATTTGCTAAAAAAATAAAACATTAAATATTTCTGGTATTTATCTAAAATTTATAAATTGATAACCAATGCTTTTAATAAGACATTTGTACAAGTAACAAATATGTCATCAATTATCAAACTACACATTGCACTACAAAGTCTTTCTATAAGTACCATAAAGTATGTTGACAAGTAAAGCTTAGCAAAATCTCGATATTTACGGTAGCTTGTAGTAAAAGCAGGATGAATAATAAAAAAGCAGTGGGCTTTACAGCATATAGAACAAGATGCTTATAGAATAGAGCGTAGCATTTTCTAAGTTGAATAACGCAACTATTTTTCAATTAAAAGCAGGTCATTTGGTGAAATGCGAACAAAATTCGTACAATTACTAAAATGAACGTAACAGTTGGAAAACTTTTTATTTTTTGTCAATAAATTTGCGATTTAAAATTCATTTTATGTTGGAAATACGTTATTAGCGAGTATTTGGCCACGCTTGTTGAGTCGAGGAATAAAGGCCAAAACTTGATAGCATAGCAGTTCCTCCTGATGACCTCTAATTCGTATTCAAATACATCGTCTGTTATTTAAAAATCAATTCATAAAAATTGACTTTTATTATAAATTTCAATTTTTTATTTTAATTTGATATACATTATATATAATCTTATATAACAATTATTACTAATTTAATATTATTATTAAATAATAATATTAATTTTGTTATTTATTATTTATTGAATATTGATTTAATAATTAAATTAATATTTATTAATTAATTATTATTAAGTCGTTTGATAAATTAATATTGTATAACAATGATATCCATTGATTCTTCTGATTTACGAATTTTAATACAAATTAATTAAATATCTATTGATTCTTAATGCAAATTTAATTTATATTAAATTAATTTATTTATATTAAAATAATATTTATTATATTACATTAGATTATTTTTTGTCCAGCTCATAGCAATACTGCAATTTCTAACTAACCTCTAATCACGTCATCACGTGATAAAAATCAATTTTCACTCGATAAAAATCAAAATATAAAAAAATTTATATTTGATATAAATTTTATAAACTTTGATATAAAGTAAATTATTATTTTCTTTATAATTTTATAACTATATTAAATATGTATATATAAAATCGTGAATACTGTAACACTGTCCTTTGGGACTCAGATGTAAGTGCAAATTCTTATGTTATTAATATAAAGTAGAAGAAACACCGAAGACTGCAGACAAATTTTTTCTAAAACGTTTCGCCTTTTTAGGCTTTGTCAATTAATTGTAAGTAATATTATCTAAGACTATTTTTTAACCTTTTTCAAATTATACTAAACGCTTATAACTTTTATAGAAAAAGTTATAAGCATTCAGTATAATTGACTGATTTGATTGACTCAGTTGAATGATTGACTTAGTTGACTCATTTGACTGATTTATTTAATTGACTCAGTTGACTGATTTATTTAATTGACTCAATTGACTGATTTGATTTATTTAAAATTTCAATTTTAAATGCTAACTTTATATAAATTACATAAAATCTTTTATGATCATTTATCATTTGTTGAATTAAAATTTTTCGTTTTTCAAATTTACAAAATTTTAATGCATATATAAAATCTCATATAATAATTATTTATTATTTATATTTATTTATTATTAATAATTATTTATCTTTATTTTTAATTTGTATATGGTATAAAATATGTGGACTCGGTAAGCTTATCTGATTTCTTCAATACCATAAATGCTTGAGTATCGCTAACCTTTGTCGAGAAATTCAGAATAAAATGCACATCAATATATCGAATACATTAATACATCGTTACTCTAATACATCAATATATCTTTATATAGTTTAGATTTATTTTTCTAAACAGTTTAGAAGAATAACCACTATTCTATAAAGCTTAAAAATAAGTCAGATATAATTACGATACTATTACCTCCCATCGGAACACCTTTTTAGAATTTTAGGCTATGAAATTGTATTTAAATTAAAGCATAATTTGTGTAAATATTTGAATCGCAAATAATGGTCCTGTAATACCAAGGTAGTGATGATACTCGTCATTTTAAATATTTAATATAAATATAATTAGCTGTAAATACATATATTTTTTAATGGTAATCGAAGTTAAAATGCAATTAAAATTTATTCCAAATGCGGGAAGTCAGATTTCAACGAACTGCTAGGTTATATTCATTATTTATAGTTGACTAGCCATATTTAGTGGCTAAATATTTAGTCTTATTCTTATAAATTACTTTAAATTCAGTAAAAAAATGCCTTTGATTCAAATGATTTTTGATCTTGTGCTTAAAATTTTCTTAGCAAATTTTTTACTTTGACAGAAATTATTGATGTAAAATCATTTTCTGTGCCATTTTAAGTTGTGCCTTTTGAAGTATTCAATAACTCTAATAATTTCAATAAGTATTATTTACTCTAATAATTTTTATCGAATAAGTGAACAAATTTACCCAGGGAGCCTTATTTTGATCATACATCCTACCATCTTGTTTCTCTCGATTTGCCTGCCATTGATAGTCGTGTTCAAATTCGTCTTCTTATCGTTGCTTTCCGCCTTGTAACTTTTCATACCCCTTCATTTCTCAACCTTCCTTTTCTTGATAATTCTCGTCCTGTTTACTGTTCCTTGTGTTCCTGTAATTCCCTTCTTTTACATGTCCCAAACTATTCTACCTCCTTTGGACTCCGCTCCTTCCTGGTGGCTGCTCCTCTATCGTGGAATCATCTTCCAATTCATATACGCCAATCAACTTCCCTGCCGTGCTTTAAACGACAAATCCGATCCCATTTAAACAATTTATCTGCTTGACTTTTTCATTTTTGTTTGTGGACTTGTAAGCGTACAGCTTGTACGCATTTGCCACATCAAATGAATTTGTATTATTATTGAAACTAATATTAAAGATAAAGAAGGTTTACATCTAGGTACGACCAGTAAATTAACATTAACTAAAACTACTATTAATTTATATCGTAAAGATGACATATTTAAATTTACAAGAAACATATTTTTGCATGAGCATTCATGCATACCATATAATATAAAATATAATACATTAAATAATGAAATTTTAAGAATTGCAACAATATGTAATGATATTGGCTTTCTTCAAAATCATTTAAATAATTTAATAGATACATATTTTAAACTAGGTTACTATAAAAATAACATCAAACAGAAAATAGTAAAATATATAAATCAACACAATAATATAAAGAATAAATTTAAAATCTTAAGTGGCAAATTTTTATGGATGGATAATAAATAATATACTTTGTATTAGAATAAGATACTAGATAATCAAATTTCATCAGAGGAAATAGGTCGTCAGCATTTATTTGGTCACGCTGCAATGCTAGATAGAAGAACATGGGCCGAAATCTATTAAGTTTTTATTTCCTCCTGATGACCTATAATCCTTATTCTGATACATCGTCTGTTATTTAGTAGTCAATTCATAAAAATTGACTTTAATTTTAAATTTCAATTTAAAATTTTACTCGGTATAAGTTATATAAAATCTTATATGAAATAATTAAATTATTTATTATTTAATTATTTATGATTTTATTATTTTATTTTTATTTATTATTGTTTAATTGATAAATTATATAAAAATATTTATAACAATTATTTATTATTACTAATTATTTAATTATATGAATTTTATTTTAATTCATATATAAAATGCGTAAACACAGTCAGCTGATCTGATAAATTGAATTAAATTCAGGATTTAATTTTTGATTTTAAAGTTTGCTAAAATTTGGTGAATTAACTTAGTTATCTTAAAATAAAATATTTGCCGAAACATTTCAAGTCTATGCTAAACACCGCCTAGAATCACACTGCCTTCAAAACCGGTTTTAAAGGCAGTTTAAATGCACAATTTAGGTTGGATCGAATTTATTACACTATTTTACGACATCACACGTCTAACTTGTTTGCATTGGTGCCATACGCATGCCCAGTTTATTTTCATGTGGTGAAGCAAATATAATTAGCAGTTATAATAAAAACGTTAAAAATTGAATAAGTTTTTAATAAATTGACTGTTCTATGGCAACAACTTGATGGCTTCGCATTCTGCCAGCTCTACAGTTCGATTGATTTCGCAAAGACGTCGACTGCCAAATTTCAAACCAGAAGCCCTTTTTCTCAGACACGCTAGGGAATAAAATATATATTTTCATTCATATTATGCTGTTGGCGTAGTTTATTCTACATTCAATAGACTGAGAAAAGTAAACCGTGAGGATTTCTAGCAATCTCTCACTTCAAAAAGTAGGGCACATATTCTACAATGGCGTAAATGGTCATGCTATGCGCACAGTATCGCAGATGAATAGAAAATTTATGCTCTGATAGAGCAAGTACTGGCCATTAAAATAGCACCTAGAAATCACCACTGCCGATACCTATGGACAAATCGATAAGGGAAATTGAGTAGAAAGAGAAGAAGAAACTAAAAAATATGCGCATCGCGCAACCAAGGCGTTTTTGCAGTCGACGAGATTCAATTACTACCAGTTGCATTTGCTACGCGTGCCACGTAGCAAGTAAGTGGCACGTCGGAGTGCTCTTTATGTCATGTACTTATCGAAGTAAATTTCTCATCTCATCGTCAGCATACAGTTTCGTTTCACTTTGCGAATTAAAAAATCGATTTTCTTTAATTCTTGATGTGCCCATTTAGAAAATGACTATCAAATTAAGCCGGTCTTTCCGTAGCCCCTTTTTATCAAATGTCGACAACAATTGAACGGTACTGAAGGCTGACCGTTACTCAATCAATTACTGGAATATTAAACGGCTTCATGAATCTTATTACACCTGAAACTTTGTTGTTAGCTTATCAACGTACAGTTTTCAACGACCGCGACAATTTTAGAACTTTTATTGAATCAATCAAAAATCAGGTTGTTTTGATTTATACAGTAGACTTGAGAACTCGATAGCATACTCAATTGTTTAACGCGATAAACTCTTAATTTTTAGCACATTTAAATAACATTTTGTTCAATTAATCAAATCAGCTACCTGAGTCTACGTATTTTATATTATTTATAAATTAAGGTTTTATATAATTTATTATATCAAGTTAAAATTTAAAATAAAAGTCACTTGTTTTGAATTGACTAATAAATAACAGACGTTGTATCATAATAAGGATTAGAGGTCATCAGGAGGAACTGCTATGTTATCAGGTTTTAGCCACTATTCCTTAACCCAACATAGAAGCGTTTGAGAAACACGCTTGGTAAAGAGGTTCGAATGCATCATTTGGCTATTAAAGCGTAATGTACGATTGTTAATAATTATAATTTTATATTATTTACTATCTACCCATAAAAATGTTCAACTTTATAGTTAAAATTTATTTTTAGTAATACTTTTATAAGATACAATTAAAATTTAAAATAAAAGTCAATTTTTATAAATTGATTAAGCCATAATGAACAGAGGCCATCAGGAGAAACGGCTATGTTATCAGGAGTTGGCTCTACAAAATAACGAATCTTTGAGCGTTCAATATATCAATGATGTTGAAATGGCTCCGAAGTATATATAACTGAAATTGAAATCAATTTGTTGATTTCATAGTAGTGGTCTCATATGTTGTTGTTTTTTGACCTGAACTAAAAACGGGATGAAACGTTATTTCAGCTGCGTTCTATATTGCAGCGGCAACATGACAATGAACATCAACAAAAAACACAGCGCATGATTTTCATTAGAGTTGAACAAACGAAACTCCATATAGAGTGCCAACATAAAAAGATGTTTTCTTTGCGCATATAAACATCAACATAAGTAGATTGAGCTTAATTGAACGGGCGCCTCCAATGGGCGATCTGCAAAATATTCATTACTTTAATTAATAGCTAGCGAAAAATAGGCGCTAAGGATAAGAAAATACTTTTTGAACAGCGTAATGCGCCACAACAAAATTAATGAAGTCTGTTCTGTTTTGTAAGTGATTTGATGCTAAATGGGCAAATGTGTTTGTCAAATGTTATGGATGAATTCTCATTCAAAATCCTTTAGATCATTAAAATGCGCTCATTTGTCAACATTACCGACAACTAAATCATAAGGACACTTGATTCTCGAGTAATATAGTAAATTTTCTTTTGAGGTAACCTTTAAAGTCATCTCAATCATCTTGATAACGAAACTGATGACTCTTTAATCCTTAAATTGAATTGTTCATTTACCATGTTCTCTGATCGCTATCCTCTTCGCTGTATCATCCTTTCTCACAATGTCGCATTCACGACTCTGTAAATCACACTAAACGTTCATTTGTTTGTAAACTGTAATTCAATTTTATAAAATGAATTAAAATCAGGTAATTTCACAAAACTGCAGTTACGATACTCGTACAAAATATGAAATTATAATGTTCGAAGTTGCTTCGATTTTCTCTGTTATTTCAGACTTTCATTTGTGTTCTGAGAAATGTGAAGCATTTTTGTCACTCGGTTAGATCTTGCCCAGCTGTAATAATATATACTGCCAATGATATTGCGAAAACAGCTTGGAATTTTATAACAATCAAGAACTGTCTGCATTTGAAAGAAGAACTAGCTGTATTTTCATTACAGAGATACTATTTTTACAATTACCTATCATCGCTAGTTCTGGACATTGACCACGCTGTCCAAAAATGATCATGTGGTTGATTATTTCAATAATAATGCTAGCAAATAATTTAATTATTGTCTACACTGAAATGTCTTCTGGTAACCGGATTTTCAGCTTAACTGGTAAATATACATGTTTTTATTTAGAAAGTTCTTAATAAAATTTTTTGCTCTAACAATTTCTTATCACACCGTATTTCATGATTTTGAGGATTCTGAAAGCTAAATAATTTATACGATACTTATTGAATTCATTTTTATAATAATTATAAAATAGATAATTAAAAGCAATAAATTCAAAAATATTTATGTTGATATACCTGTTCAGTCATTATTACCATTGAAATTTTGATTACTATTTTTTATACTGCACGCTACTTTAATCCGATCTATAAGCCAACAACAGTACGCTACATTTCAGTATTTGTGGACCTCATCAGCTACTGATCCAATACATGTGTCAGCTACTGATCCAATACCTGTGTCAGCTACTGATCCAATACCTGTGTCAGCTACTGATCCAATACCTGTGTAAGCTACTGATCCAATACCTGTTAAACGTAGGTATTGGATCAGTAGCAGATAAGGTCCACTAATACTGAAATGTAGCGTACTGCTGTTGGCTTATAGATAGGATTAAAGTAGAGTTCAGAATAAAAGTCATCAAAATTTCAATGATATGAATTTTAATCTAACAGGCGATCCTCGACTAAATCCGCGAAAATCTGTATTTATCAATTCATTTCTCGGTAAAGAAAGGATTTTTTTCTCGGTAAACCTACGAATTTATTTGCAACTTAGCGCATTTCTCGGAAAAGAAATCACGTGTGAATACAGAGCTTTCGCGAACACCAGTGATGACCTAAGTTGCTTGCTAATGTTCGAGAGCCATCAAACGCCCGTTATTGTGAAGAGTTTCGGTTATTAGACATCATAATAAGCTGTATACTGTGTCAATTCCATTTCATAAGGGACCGTTTATGTATCTTTAAGTAATGTATCTAACAGTGTGAAGCGCTTAACCATATTTTCAACTACGCGACGCTTAAGTTGAGGCCGATGGCAAAAATTAAGACTTTGTGAATATTCAACTCTTTCGCTTACATGCTTTACAAACTGATCCTGAATTCGATATTTTCATCGTCATGTTGAAGTCTGGGATGACAGCAAAATAAAAGCTATAATTAACTCCTACGTCGCACGCATCGCTATTCGACAAGGAATGTTGGTGTTAGATGCCAAGATACGCAAGGGGCAAAAATATGCTTGCCTGTACTGTATGCTACGTGCACGCAGTTCGTATCCGTCGTCATCGAGACTTTGGGAAGCCTCAGCAAGTATACAGCCGATTTCTTGACCTTGTTTGGAAAGCGATTAAACATTATAATTATCTAAAAATCAAGCCAATTTTTAGTTAAAATTGTCTTGATTATAATCAATTCTTACAACCCTGAAGATGACGTGCCGTAGTGCCGTCGAAATATTGGATTTTTGTAATCAAATAAATATTCCTGTTTCCTCGCCTTCTTGTAATAATAAATTTTGGTATTACATTAAGATCACTTTAAATAACATAATTGTTTAAAGATCACTTTTGATTTAGATAACTTTAGATCCTTTTGATAAAAGGACATGATTTTTATATTTTACTTGAATAAAGTCAAAAATAAATTATCTAACTCATTCACAAAGTCTTTTATAATGGGATATTTTCCATAATTTAGATTTATAAATACAAATAAACTAATAATTTATATAAAACATTTTATATAAATTATATCACTTTAAAATAAATCACATATATAATATCACGTTATTACCGGTCAACAAAAATGATATTTTGTTAATTTATAATTCTCCATTATAAGAAAAAGAAAAAATCATCAAACTTTTTTGAAAATTAGCAGAAAAATAATGCCGTATCAAGAATACATACTTTTTGTATTTATGACAGAGGTTATATAATCGAGAAAACAAAGTACACGAGTCAAAAATAACTTGTCAATAGAACTAATCTGATTAGAGAACCGAGTCTCATATTTTATACTATATATAAATAAAAATAAAGATAAATAATAAATGATTATATAAGATTTTATTTAATTTATATTTATATCGAGTTTAATTTTAAAATTGAAATTTAAAATAAAATTTAATTTTTATGCTATTACCTAAAAAAATTAACAATTCAGATAAGATAACTGAGTCTGCACATTCAATACTATATGTAAATTAAAAATAAAGATTAATAATTATAAATAATAAATAAGTATATAAGATTTTATATTTATAAATTGATAAAATTTATTAAAATTTAAAATAAAAATCAATTTTTATGAATTGACGAATAAATAATATACGTTGTATTCGAATAAGGATTAGTGGTCATCATGAGATAAACTTGCTTCTGAAATTGCTTTCGCGTTTCGTTTTAGCGAAAAGCTGCAATCCATTTTAATTATTTTTTGACTTTGAACATTTTGATTGCCAGATAGAAATGAATTTACACGAATAAAGAATTACATCATGATTATATATGCATCGTATAAAATATATAGACTTGTTATCTGATTTGTTCTATTTTGTTTTTCGGTAATATAACCTCTTTTATAAATACTGAAACTATGTATTCTTGATACGATATTACTTGTCTGCTTATTTTCAAGCAAGTTTAATGAAATTTTTCTATTTCTTATAATCGAGAAGTATAAATCAACTACATATCATTAAATATTAATAAAATAATATTAATATTACATCATGATAAATTATATTAAATTATAAAGCGAAATTTAAAATTGAAATTCCGAATAAAAGTAAATTTTTATGAATTGACTAATAAATAACAGACGATATATCAGCATAAGGATTAGAGGCCATCATGAGTTCCCGTAATTATTTAGTAAAATAAAAATTAAAAATTATTTAATTAAAATAAAAATTGAAATTAAAAATAAAAGTCATTTGTTATTAATTGACTCATAAATAATATACGAAGTATCAGAATAAGGATAAGAGGACATCAGTAAGAACTGCTGTGTTATCAGGTTTTGGTCCCTATTGCTCGACCCAACGGAGACAGATACTTGCATTAATGAATTTTCACTGTTTTAATTTGAATAACATAATCATTTGATAATGTGTAAGCGTACGACGTATTTGGTGCACTTAATATTGAAAGTCTTCAATAATATGATTATCGTTGAATGTTCACTGTATATGCCGACACAGTATATGCCGAATCATTATCTAGGATGAACTGACAAACACGACAAATGTGAAATTTTCTATAAATAATTATTCGAGCTGGATCAAAGTAAAGAGGAAATTATTTTTGATATTTCGCTAACTTTTGTTATCATCTTCAGAAAATTACATGAAATTATTAATTAAATTATTGTAATTTTCTGAAGATGCTAAGAGAAGATAGCGAAATATCAAAAATAATTTCCTCTTTGCTTTGATCAAGCTCCAATAATTCTTTATAAATAATGGATCATTATCAACTATTTAAAATTTATAAAATCTTATATAATTATTTATTATTTATCTTTACTTTTGATTTATGTTTATAAATTCTATCGTTATATAAATATTAATTCTTTAAAATCTTATATAATTATTTATTATTTATCGTTATTGTTGATTTATATTTATAAATTCTATCCTTATATAAATAAAAAAAAGAAAAGAAATAATTTCTTTTTTATTAAATCAAGAAATTATATTATTTTAATTGCAATAAAATGATTCATTAATTTAATGCAATTAAAATAAACAAGCTTTTCTCTTTTGTAAATTATTTTAAAATATTTTCGTGTTTCCTTTACTTGAGTGACACAATATCCAACAAAGTGACACAACTTTGTTTTTTTAGAGATAAATTTTTGCGTCGCTAAAGAAGGGGGAATCGAAATTTGTTTATTTTTATTATAATCAATTGAAATTAATTTGAAATTTGAAATATATTTAATGTTGACTCATGTATGTAATGACGCAAACGATAATTGATGATATGTTGAAATTAAATGATAAATTATTCTCTTTCGTTGAGAGATCGATTCTAAAGGTTTTCTAATTAATGTTTTTTTTTCGTTTGTCATCATTATTTCATGTTGTCGATTCGGTCTTATAAATTGCTGTTCTTAATCTTTTGTAAAAGATTAAGAACATTTAAAATAAATTTATTTTAGTATAAAAGTTCAATAAATTTATTTTATTAAATTTAATAGAAATATATTCAAAAGTAATAAAAAGCTATATTAGTTCTAGCAAAAGTCATATTAGTAATTAAAAAAGGAAACTCAGAAAAAGCATTTTGTATTAACGTTTTTTGGAAATTATAAAAGTTATAAAGATTTTATTTTAAAAACAAAATCCTCTTCATTTTTGTATTTTATGTAGAGATTTTATTGATTTCTTCAAAATCTACTTGTTCTATATTTTTGTCATACAGGACTAATTTTGATAAAATTTAAATGTAAATACCCGCAAAATATTGTGTCCTCCGAATGATACATTCCCTGCAACTGTCAAGCTATCTAGTTCTAGACAATTCAAGAGATTAAATTTTCTCAATTAGAAAAATTCAATTTTCTCAGCTAGAACCTTAAATTATTAAATTAATACATTATAACATAAATAATATATTATTTTATATTATATTTAAATTATATTATATTTGTGTATTTTAATTATTTGAATTCATATAAAAGAGTTATATTTATAAGATTAATGTATAATTATTGAACTTCTTAAATATTAAGTTAAATATTTTCCTAGCACTGTTCTCCTAGCACTATTACGTCTTACTGTTTATCGAAAGTAAGTGTCGTTTGTAAAATTATATTGCCCGGTCATTCTGTTAATAAAATAATTGTTGCTTTTTAATCATGAGATTAAATTAATATAAATTTTATTTCAAAATGAACAGCCTTACTTTGCTAGCAAATAATATAACAAAAAATTCCAAATCACTACCAAGTTATGCCAAATCACTTATATTTAATGATAACACTAAATATAGAAGTCTAAAAATAGATTGTTGAATATCTACATCTATTATTGCATTGACCATAATGGCTATACGTGCTATTATAATGGCCATACGTGCTACTATTATTGACCAAGTCATTGAAACTGATAATTCGATTAAGAGCTGAATCAAACAATTTTAATTTAATTGGACGTCTCTTTTTAAAACAGAAAACAATTTGTATTGACAATAATAAAGGATCTACGCTATTTATTTTAAACACCGAGTCCATTAACAGAAACAAAATGACATGTCGGCTAAATTTAAAATAATCGATTTTTGATAATGAAAAGATTGTAAATTTCATAATATTAAGTATAATGAACGCTTATTTATTTGAACGTAATATAAAAAATATTAAACAAAAGTATGCATTAATTTTTAAAATACATTTATCATTAAAGCAAAAATCTCGTGACGAATCAGCAAGAGCTGATTTATAACGATTAAAAATTTAAAAATTATTAGCATTTTGTTTGAAATAATTTTATCTCAAAATCTGTTAATTGATTAATTGGGGTTATTAATTAATAAACTTCGAAACTGGCTTAGTATTGATTACCGCTGGGTAATTAAATTGTTACCGCTTGAAATTATACTCATGATCAAAATCCAGTGTTTTGAAAGTACAAATTGTTGTTGATTAATTAACAACAATTAAATTAATCGTTAATTAATTGGTTTAAAATAAAATTGCTGTCACTCTTACATTAATGAATGAAGTTACCATTACATTAAAATTATGATTAAAGTTCATTTTATTTGCAAAAATAAATTTAAATCAATGACCGCTCGCATTGCTGTGTGATTTAAAGAAAATAAAATTAAAAAAATTATCAATTAATGATTTCCTTTCTGATAAATTAAGAATTCGTATAATATATACGTGTTTATTAAAAGTCCAAATTATATTATATTAATACTAGATATTCTAGAATGACTTAATAAAGACATGTTTATAATTTATTGAACATTATTACAAGCTCATCACACGTTCGAGGAATAGGGGCCGAAACTTGATTACATAGCTCCTCCTTATGTTCCTCCTGATGACCTCTTATCGGTTCTTCATCATTTCTTCAAGTGACCTCATCAGTTCCTCCTGATGACCTCTTATCCTAATGCTGATATATCGTCTGCTATTTATTGGTCAATTCATAAAAATTTACTTTTATTCGGAATTTCAATTTTAAATTTTAACTTGATATAAATTATAAAAAATCTTTTAACAATAATTTATAATTATTCATTTTCTAATTATTAAATTTCGATTTACTGATTTAGCATTATTATTTTTTATTTATTTGTTTTTATTTAATTATATTATTTTATAATTATATTAAATACGTAGACTCAGTATGCTGAATTGATTAATTATTCTCAATTTATTATTACGCAATTCCGAATGCCTATCATTTTATATAATGCATTATATATGCATTACGTATATGCATATATACACGTAATGTATTATATGTCTTTGTTTAGGCATTTCTAGAATGTCGAAGCAAAGAAAAAATATAAGATAAGTATATTATATAATTATATTATATAATAAGCAATATTATATTAATATTACTTATTATTTATTTATTAGCATATTATTTATTATACATTATTATTTATTAGCATTGTATTTATTATCAATCCATAAAAATTTTTCGCTAATGATTTTTAAATATTATAAAATATAATAAATATAATAAAATATGTCAGAATATAAGAACACATAAATATAATTAATTATAATTAAAATTATTTTATTAAAATTATTTCTGTAAAATTTTAATAAATTTTACAAATTTTAATAATTTTAATAAATTTTTATAAATATTAAAATTCAATTTTATTGAATTAATTTTGAAAATAAGAAACGTAGAAATAATTTATTCCATTATTCAGTCTATATTTCAGATTAAATTTAATTAATTTAAAAAATAATAATTTTGGAAAATTTTGTTTACAAATTAAAATTTAATTGAATTAATTTTTATAATTAAGAAGAACAAGAAGAATCTATCCTGGATATTTCTTCTGCATCTTCAATTTCTTCAATGAATGCTAATCGCAGAAGGTCGAAATGCAATTACGATGGTATCGATATTTTGGTAGGCTTACTCCGATTATAAGTTTATTCTTAATTTAATATTTTTAGCAAACTATGAATCGACACTCAATAGAGTTTGATCAATCTGTATATATTGTGAACGATTTGCTTGTAAATACTTCTGTAGAATCGTCACTTTTCGAATTTTCAGTTGTGTACCGCGGGGCGCTTCTTTATAGCAATGATGCTTCAATAAGATATCCGACAGTCGACACTAATCGACCGCAGACTAAATCAGTCTTGTATAACATCAGCTCATCCGACGATACATTTGAATTAAAGCATTTGCATTCTATTGGATCCAAGGTGTTTTATTCTCTTGTGTTAAAAAGGTATTCTTATCGAGAGACACTTGATATTTTCGTGATAAAGAAATTATTAATTTTGAAATTAATAATTTATTAATTTTTAAATTATTAATTATTAATTTTATCATTTCACATTTCACGTATTAATAAACTTTCAATACAAGAATTTACGCAATAATTAACTTTCACTTAACTTGCAAGTAGAAGGGCCAAAGTACTAAGCATTGCATGTGAATGTCTATATAAAGTCATTGTATTGACGTTTATTTATCATTTGTAATTTAGTTTTAACTTTGACTTTAAATTTCAAATATAAAATTATCTTGAAATCTACTTTTAACAATTTCATCTAATCTGTAATTAAATTATTTTTTGTTTTATATAATCGTGAAATTTATTTAAACTATAAAGTTTTTATTATATTTATATAAATTAAGGTAATATTATATTATTTATTATATATTATTATTTAATATATTTATATAAATTAAGGTAATCTATCGATTCTAATGTTCAATGCTGTAATAGAGGATAGTAAATCAATATTTATTCTCTATTAAAAATAATTATTTTTATATGCATTAAATTGTTATTGTTTAATAACAATTAATATTTTAATATTTTATATGCATTATTGTTTAAATAGCATTTATTAAATATTAATCAATATTTATAAAAATATAAAATACTTGTTTTGAAATATATTTATCTTCATAGTTGTTTTTTAGTTTTTATTATTTTACATATAAAATAAAAATATTTTAATGTCTGTTTAGGCCATTGCACTATTTTGTTAATCCCCAACACAGATATCAATTCAAATTAATGGCATATTCACCAAATCAACCATCCTTATACAGTCGTGCATGGGTTCAGATATCTCTGCGAAACTTCAACTGTCATTCTCCGGCATTCATTTCGGGAAATCAGTTTTCTGTTTCTGAGATTGCCTCGCCAAATCACATTGTTGGTGTGGTACACGCAGTTGACGAAGATGACGATAAAGTATTTTATTCGCAAAAAAGTAAGTGCCCGCTATTCACATTTGAATACTAATAAATTAAACTGATATTCTATATTTTTAGGAAAGGAAGTATATAATATAAATTTATTAAATTACAAAAATATAGAATATGAATGTGTAAAAAAATAAATCTAAAAACTATATGAAATATATTCCGATATTTGACAAAACCCTCAAAAATATAAATATGTGTGTAAAATTGTAGTAATATAATCCATAAATATTTTGATAAATCAAAATTATTTAAAAGTAGGAACATCTATATTTAGACAAGTAAAAGGTGTTCCAATGGGAGGTAATAGTAGCCCAATTAGCGCTGATTTAATTTTAAGCTTTATAGAATATGAATTTGTTTTTAACTGTTTAAAAAATAAATCTAAATTATATAAAGATATGAAATATAATATGCTTAGATATATTGATGATATATGTAGAATAGAATAGAATTTATTTAGAGTGGCCTTTGTGATAAATAGAATCATTAACAGGCCCACTATAAAAATTACAAGACAAGTTTACGTCCGATGAATGTTTGAACTTGTATGTAGAGTTATTGAATTGATTGCGACTGAAAGTGTTATTTTAGTTCGTTTGCAAGAAGTATGGCGATCAAGGAAGTTTTGAAGTGTTTAAGCGACGTCAATGATTTTGTGTCTCGAGGAAGTTTGTTCCAAAGGCGTGGTGCAGCGATGGTGAACGCACGATATCCGTGATTACCGTTGTGACGGGGGACGAAAAGCGAGTAGGAGCGATGACTTCTTAGGGAGAGACCAGTCGTCATATAGGATGCGCTATCAGGTAGATTTAGATAAAGAGGGTTGTGCCGGAATTTGATTTGTCATGCAAGTGTGAGAATTTGAGAGGTTATGCGGCTCGGAATGTCGAGCCAGTTAAGGATGCGGAGGGTGTTGGAGATGTGGTCGTACTTGCGAAGGCGGAAGATGACTCTAGCAGCCGTATGCAGAATCATTTGTAAATAGTGAAATTGATATGTTGGACAGTTTACGAGAAGACCTAAGCAATATTCTAGACGAGGCATGAAAAGGCTGGAGATTAAAATAGCTGTCGATTTCACGTCGAGGTTTCTACGGACACTTCGGATGTCACGGAGGATGAGGGAGCATGAACTGATCTTGCTACGAATGAAAGGCAGAAACGAGAGATTATTGTCAAAAGGGACACCGAGGATTGTCATGATAGTTACTTCTGGTAGACGGAAATTGTGTATGCATACTGGAAAATCAAGGGTGTAAGAGTGGCGCGGTGTTATCCACATCATGTTAGATTTCTCGTTGTTTAAAAACATACGGATTGAACAAAGATATGTGTGAATAGCAGAGAGGCAAGACGATGCATCGGAAGCGAGGTTGGATGCAGATGTGAGTGTGCATGATGCATATATTACTATATCGTCAGTGTACTGAATAACTTCAAAGCCGAAAGGGACCACGATGGAAGATAAATCACCAAGAAGAAGGGTGAAAAGAAGCGGCCCTAGAACGGATCCTTGTGGTACACCGCAGCTGAGAGGAACCGGCGCAGAAAAGTTGGAGTTGAAGACTACGTGATAAGAGCGATTTGAGAGGTAGGATTTGAACCAAGAAATGACATGAGACGAGAAGCAGTAACGTTGTCTGAGACATGAGAGAAGTATAGTGTGATCAACTACATCAAAGGCGGAGGATAAATCAAGTGAAATTACAAGGCTTACTAGATGTTTGTCAAGAGCAAGAAGTAGATCATTGGAGAGTTTTGTGCATGCGGTCATAGTAGAATGTTGTGGTCGATATGCTGATTGAAAAGGTGGAAACATATAATTTGATGTACCTGTCTGAGGATGATATGTACCTGTCTGAGGATGTCTGTTGCTTACCTGTCTGAGGATGAGACGCTCGAAAAGTTTTGAGATGGTCGAAAGGTTTGATATTGGTCTATAGGAGGAGGCGGAACTTGGATCAAGATGATGCTTCTTTAATAATGGGCGAACTATGGCATGTTTGAACGACGAAGGGTAGTGTGATAAATGGATAGACATGTTGAAGACACTTGTGAGATAAGGGCTGATGGTGTCACTTAGTAACTTTAGAATGTATGTTGGAACATGATCGAGAGGAGAGATTGAATTGGGTAATCGTGCTAGGGCATCAGATACGCTTTCGATAGATAAAAGTGAAAAGTGAAACAGTTCAGTATGATATGGGGCAAGGTAGGAGAAACTAGAAGATAATGGTACGTGGATTGAGGTCAAAGTTCGAGCTATTTTGCGTTGCAAATGAGATGCGAATTCGTTGGAAGAGATAGAGATAGACGTGACGGATTTGTTTCTACCCAAAAGGTTATTAATGGATTTCCACGCGTATTGATGATTGTCACGCAAAGATGTTTTGCTTTGCCAGTATGAGGAGCATTTTGAGTTTAAAAGATATCGGTATTTGCGTCGAAATTCGAGGTATTCTGAGTAAGGTGAGATTAATAGCTCGGTGATATTACGACGACGGAATCTTGAGTGCATTCGGTGAAGGTGTTGTAAGGAGCGCTTTGCTCTTCGGCAATCGCTATCGAACCAGGGCGCTCCTGACTGACGGCGAGGCGTACATTGTTTGAACGGCAAAATCATATCGAGTATGCCAATAAGTTCAGTGCTGTACATGTTTGTTAAGTCGTCAAGTGAAGTGTTAGTAAAGGCGGCAAAAATTAGAAGTGGAACGAGAGAAGATTTATACGCAAGCTATTTAGATCAAGTTGTTTCCATTGACGATTTATATGGGGATAAGTAGGGTGTGGATGATCATTGGTTTTAATGTCAATGGTGAGAAGGTGATGGTCGGATAGGCCCACATCTTTCACAGAAACGCTGCTGCAAGTAGACGATGATCGAACAAAGATGCAATCAATAGTGCCACCTTGGATATGAGTGGATTCGGTTGGGATATATCTGAAGCCAAATTCTGATAATGTCTTGAGTAGGTGGGACGAGTGAGCGCATGATGGTCTGTCAAGTCAAATGTTGAGGTCACCAAGAATAATGACGGGAGATAATGTAATGCTTAGGTTAGAGAGCATATCAAAGAGTTCGTCAAAGAATGTACGACATGGCGCTGTTGAGCCTGGTCGATAGATAAGGGCGAAACAAATTCATCTACTGAAATGTATAGCGTTAAAGCACATCAGCTCGAATAACGTACGGGCAACTGGAAAGTTTAGAACATGTAACGATGTAGAAGTCAAAGAAAATAAAAGTAGACCGCCATGGTTGATGCTTCCTTGATCACCATGCCAAGCACGTTCAGCAACGTTTAGGTTAAGGGATACGAGACTTCGAATGGATATGTCGTTTGTGGAATGCCAAGATTCGGTTAGGCAGAGAAGTGAAAGTGAGTTATTTTGAAGACTTCGAGAGCAAGTTTAAGTTTGTGGAGTAAGGAACGAATGTTGATGAGACCGATGTCAAGTGAGTAATTAGAAGGAGAATTTAGGGAGGATGATTTGGAGGTAAATGGCGCTAAACAACCCAAGGATGAGGAGGGAGAATCAGACAATTTTCGCCTCGTTGTTGTTTGCGATTTATCATGATGTCATATGGAGGGTGGTGATATATTTGGTTGAATTTCGGCTGAGATTAAATGATTTGCAAACGAATAACTCGGTTATTGCGAATTATAAATTTATGCGAAGGATCCGCCAAACGTTTTTCGTGTAATTGTTTCCTGAGTAATTTTAGTGATTTCACCTCAGGTGGTGAGAGATCTGGGTTTACATAAGCGTTGTGAAATCGAGTCGATTCTCTCAGTTTGTAGGCATTGTTCAGAATTGACGTTATGGTTGCTTCATCAGATGTAACAAGTATCCACGGAGGAATATCTTGACGTTTTGCAGGGAGTCGGCGTAAATGCAAACGACATGTGGATGCACAAGACACGTTCAACGATGCGATAAGATTCGATACTAAAGCAAGATCGTCTTATGAATTAAGTAGTCCACGTATTATTACGTTTGAGGAGCGCCGTTGTTGCCTATCACATGCTTGAATTATTGTTAGGGGAGATGTTGATTGACCATCGAATTGAGATGTTGCAAGTACTGAGCGAGTCACTTCTTTGCGGATAATAGATGCGAAAGTTTGACGAGGTATTGAGAACTCTGGATTAGAAGTTGGCACGGAAGGCGAAGAAGTGAGATTGAGAGATTCTATTCTTGTTTGTAGATCATTAATAGAGGAATTGGCGCTCGCTAACGACTCTTTTAAGTCAGATAATAACTTAGCGGAACATAACCCACACAGAAAATCTCGTGTGAAAAATTCCCTGGAAACTTGGCATGGCACTTTTACGGAAGAATATATCGGACAATCCAACGCGGTACATTTTAAATCTAGTGAAACAAACTCCCCTTGTGTGATAATAGGTGACAAGGATGGTAATACACGGTTTGGAATCTGTATAGCGCTAGCAGCAAGAGAAGGATTGAATTGCAACACAGAATCTCCAAGACGAGTTGTTGAGATGTCGTTGTAGTGTAATGTGGAATTTTCACTATTTAGAGGTAGATGGCTTTCTATAGATCGTGATCGGTTTATTTCTTTAGAATATCCGTTTTCGCAGTTTTGAGCAAAGCAGTCTACGCAAGCACGACCAGCTTTAGCACAGATGCAACTTCGACATATTGAGATTTTACTGTTACAGGAACAGCTTCGTGGAGAAGTCGACATTACTTGGTTGGAATTTTCTTGAAATAGGTTTGCCTGCATTCATTTGCTCCATCTGTCGCGGTTGTCGTTGGTGTCTTCGTTAGTAAAGCAATCGATTCGCGAATTAAATTCCTTTGTCGGTTGTCGTTTGTGTCTTCCTTAGTTAAGTGTCTTTTGGGTCTTCCTTAGTTAAGTGTCTTTTGTGTCTTCCTTATTTCACGGTTGTCGTTTGTGTCTTGTATCAATGTATGCAATTTATCTCAAATATTTATCTTTATATCTTAGATTTTTTCCAAAAAATCTAAGATATGAACATTAAATTAACATCAATTAAAACTACTATTAATTTATATCGTAAATATGACATATTTAAATTTACAAGAAACATATTTTTGCATGAGTGTCTATGCATATCATTAATATTAAATATAATACATTAAATAATGAAATTTTAAGAGTTAACAAATGATGATAAAAAGGTATTTATATAAATAAAAAAATTAATAGTTATAGTTATAATTAATTATAATTATATGAATAAATTAACATTAAATAAATATAATTCATCTAATAAATATATAATATATATAAAAAATATGTAAATTTTTTGAAATTTATTTTATCG
>WNNJ02001865.1:0-61693 GCA_012934845.2 Pomphorhynchus laevis
ACAATAATATAAAGAATAAATTTAAACTCTTAAGTGGCAAATTTTTATGGATGGATAATAAATAATATCCTTTGTATTAGAATAAGATACTAGATAGTTTTATCAGAGGAAATACATCATTAGCATGTATTTGGTCCCCCTGCTATGTTGGGTAGAGGAGTTAGGGGCCGAAACCTGATAGCATAGCAGTTCCTCCTGATGACCTCTAATTCTTATTCTGATACAACGTCTGTTATTTATTAGTCAATTCATAAAAATGACGTTTATTTTAAATTTCATTTTTTATTTTAACTTGATTTAAATTATAGAAAATCTAAAAACAATTATTAATTTTATTATTTAATTATTAAATTTTGATTTAGCATTATTATGTTTTGTTTATTTTATAATTATATTAAATACGTAGACTCAGTTAGCTGATTTAATATTACACAATATTAAATGATTTATTATTTACAAGTTAATGACAAGACAGATGCGTTGACTATTTTAACATTTATTTAAAATTAACAAAGTTGATTTATCAACTTTGTTGATTTTACGACTCTAACGCGTTTAATTGTAAGATTATAACCTCAAACAGATCAATCCGTTATAAAAATTCAAGTTGGTTAAATATTAGCTTACTACAACAAAAATATTTCTAAATAATCGAAAAATAAACTGCACGCTTAAAACATTAAATAGTGCAGTACAAATTTGAAAGAATATCTAATTTAAATAATTTTGAATTTAGTTCTAAAAGTTAACAATCTGATCATCCTTGATTTTATAGAAATAATATTATTAAAACAAAGTAGAAACTATTACGAAGGGAAATAGTCCAGCTGCTACATTACAATGCTTTAATAGTTTTCATGATTGGTAGTCGACATTTGATAAATACAATATCCAACTCTCATTAACTGTGATGGTGTTGGCCATCACAATTTATCAAAAGCAAGCACCAGATGTCATCATTTCGTAGAAATTTTAGATTTAAGGTAGAGTAACGTTTTGCCGACATAATAACAAAACTTAAAGATGCTGAAATATATATGCATAATTAATTTGCTCCGTAATGACAATCGAAACTTAATGTGATCAAGTTAAATATTTTTCATATCACAAATGATTCATTTTCCTTATAAACAAGTAACGCTATTCGTTGAACAAAACTGCATAGGTCGATTAGAAAGTACACAAGAGTGTTGTGATATTATAATAAATCATAAACTAATAAAAAATAAATAATTATTAGTTTAATAAACATTTGTGTATTTACTTCCAAATGTTAACAATTTAGCCATTTTTGATTTTATATATAAACAATATTTTTAAAGCAATTATTTATTATAATTAAATAATAAATAATTATAAATAAATGATAATTGTTATATAAGATTTTATACCATTTATATCAAGTTAAAATTTAAAATTGAAATTTAAAATAAAAGTCAATGTATATGAATTAACCAATAAATAAGGATTAGAGGTCATAAGAATGAACTACTATGTAATCAGGTTTCGGCCTCTAACTGCTCTAACTAACATAGAGGCAGGCCAAATACGTGTTAAGGACGTATTTCCTCTGATTAAATTTGATTATATAGTATATTATTCTAATACAAAGTATATTATTTGTAAATAATATATTAAAAGTAAAGGTAAATAAAGATAAATATTAAATAATTATATAATATTTTATCATTTACAATTGAAATTTAAAATAAAAGCCAATTTCCATGAATTGAAAATACATAATTAATAATATATCAGAATAAGGATTAGAGGTCATCAGGAGGAACTGCTATGCAATCAGGATTAAGTCAATACTCAACTACCTAACATAGTAGCGGGGCCAAATACGCGCTCACGACATATTTCCTCTGATAAAATTTGATTATTTAGTGTACCTTATTGGTAGGAAAGGATCTAATTTGAAATCATTTATGATTTCAAATTAAATCAGCGTTGGTAGGGGAAGTCGATGACTTCAATTTGAAAACCAACATATTATTCCTAATGATTACTATTATCAAACTAGTCAAATATGTTTTGTTACCTAATTTTATGTTGATATACCTGTGCAGGTATTTTAAATTAATGAATTTTATCAATCCGAAATATTGCACTATGGAGTTTTGAGTTATTTTAATTCATTATTAACAATTATTAATTATTTATAATGATTTAATTTTAAGTTGATATACCTGTGCAGTCATTGTTACCATTAAAATTTTGATGATTATTTTTATTCTGCACGCTACTTTAATCCTATCTATAAGCCAACATAAGGACTTTACATTTCATTATTAGTGAACCTTATCAGTTACAGGTCCAATACATACGTTTGACGTCTTGAACCTTTTAATGTTGGCTGACGATCACTCGATTCGTCTGCTTTATGAACATTTAGATGAAATGAAAGACTTTTTACATTATCCAAATTTAATTGAAATAATTTTAATTATAATTTTAATCATTTTAATTTAATTAAACTATTTTAGTTGTATTAAAATAGAAAATGTCACTATTTCAATTACGCAATTATTATACTGATAATTATAATTTGCTACTTTCATCCTATTCAGACAAATCATATCTATAAGCTAAAAGCAAATGCTACATTTCAGTATTGGTGCACCTTATCAGCTACCGATCAAATACCTACGTTTCACGTGTCGGTTTTTTATGTTGGCTGACGATCACTTGACTTGTCTGCTTTATTAACAATTAGCTTTTAATAAAAGACTTTCGTCTTGAATTCTGCAAATTTAATTGAAATCATTTCTGATTTCAAATTAAATCTGCGTTGGTAGGGGAATGTGCTACATTCAATTTGAAAACTTATCTATTTTTGCAATTAATTTCTATTATCAAACTAGTCATATGTAGTTTGTTTCCTAATTTTTAGTTGATATACTTGTGGATCCATTGTTATAATTTAGATTTTGATGAATATTTTTATCCTGCTTTAATACTATCCTATCTATATGCCAACAGCAGTATCCTACATTAAAGTAATGGCGGACCTCATCAGCTAATGATCCAATACCTACGTTTCACGTTTCGGTTCTTTTAAAGTTGAATGACGATCACTCGTCTGCTTTTATTGACAATTAGATTTAATATATGACTTTTGTCTTACGCTTTGCAAATTTAATTAAAATCGTTTCCGATTTCAAATTAAATCAGCTTTGGTAGGGAAACCAAAGCTGATTTTGTAAACTTAAATTGTCAGCCAACATTAAAAGAAGAGAAACATTTTTGAAATTAAGTTCTATTATCAAACTAGTCATATATAGTTTGTTTCCTAATTTTTAGTTGATATACCTGTGCAGTCATTTTTACCATTGAAATTTTGATGATTATTTTAATTCTGCACGCCAGTTTAATCCTATCTATAAGCCAATAACAGTACGCTACATTTCAGTATTGGTGGAACTCATCAGCAACTGATCCAATACCTACATTTCACGCTTCGGTTCTTTTAATGTTGGCTGACGATCACACGACTCGTTCGCTTTATTGGCATTTACATTAGATGAACGACTTTCGTTTTACATTTTGCAAATTTAATTGAAATCATTTCTGATTTTAAATTAAATCTGCGTTGGAAGTGAACGATGCTACCTTCAATTTGAAAAACTAACCATTTTTGCAATTAATTGTAATTTTCAAACTAGTCATCTATAGTTTGTTTCCTAATTTTAAGTTGATATAACTGTGCAGTCAATTTTACCATTGAAATTTTGATGATTATTTTTATTCTGAACGCTACTTTATTCCTATCCATAAGCCAACAGAAGTACGCTACATTTCAGTATTGATGGAACTCATCAGCTACTGATCAAACACGTTTTTTTAATGTTGGCTGACGATCACTCGACTCTTCTGCTTTTATTGACAATTAGATTGAATGAAAGACTTTTTACATTTTGCAAATTTAATTGAAATCATTTCTGATTTCAAATTAAATCAGCGTGGCTTTAAGAAAGTGCTACCATCAATTTGCAAACATATCTATTTTTAAAACTAATTACTATTATGAAACTAGTCATCTATAGTTTGTTTCCAAATTTTTAAATTGATATACCAGATTATTTAATTACCGTTAATTACGATGATCGTTTCAATTTTAAATTGAAGATACAATAATTTTATATTGTGGTATACCTTATTTTCAAATAATAGAAGGTATTGATTGAAGATAAAATAATTTGATTGTGTTATACTATATTTTGAAGTTATATAAGGTCGCAAACTTCTACCAAAGATTTGGAAGGTGAAATATAGGTTTCATCTTATAAGGTTTATAATGTGAAATTTAGTAACCTAAAAGCTTCCAATATCACGGGGCTGGCTAATTGTGGCTTTAAATATATTTAAAGCTGTCAAATGCAAGTTTACTTTGTCAATCACTTATTTTTTAGATTTATAAACATAAAGAATGGATAACTGAATTGCTAGATAGTGACTGTTCAAGTTCTTTGATAATATCGGAAAGTGATGATAATCTAAAGTCCGTACATTGTACTAACACTTTACGTAAGTGATATGCTTTTCAAACTATTAACTCTACTAAATGCGATATAAACCTGACTTTTTCTACACCTTACACATCTATAAACAAACAGCAGTACGCTAAATTTCAGTATTAGTGGACCTCATCAGTTACTGGTCCAATACCTACCTTTCTCGTTTCGGTCCTTTTAATGTTAGCTGACGATCACTAGACTCGTCTGCTTTATTGACATTTAAATTGGATTAAAGACTTTCGTATTACATTTTAAATTTAAATTATTTTAAAATTTACATTTTAAATCAGCGTTGGTATGGGAAGGTACTACCTGCAAATTAAAAACCTACCTATTTTCGCAATTAATTACTATTATCAAACTAATCATCTATAGTTTGCTTCCTAATTTTAAGTTAATTTAATTGTGTAGCCGTTATTATAATTTAAATCTTTTGATGACATAGCACTTTGCTTCAATACTATAATCCAACAGCAGTACGCTACATTTCAGTATTAGTGGACCTCATCAGTTACTGGTCCAATACCTACGTTTAACGTTTCGGTCCTTTAATGTTGACTGACGATCACTAGACTCGTCTACTTTATTGACATTTAGATTAAATGAAAGACTTATTACATTTTGTAAAATTTAATTGAAATCATTAATATTTTCAAATTAAATCAGCGTTAGTATGGAAGGCTTTATATACTAGTTGAAAACTCACCAATTTTGGCAATTAACTGCTAATTTAATTGAAATAATTTATATTTTCAAATTAAATCAGCGTTGGTAGGGTATGCTCTATTATCAAGTTGAAAACTTACCTATTTTTGCAATTAATAGCAAATTTAATTGAAATCTTTTCTATTTTCAAACTAAATCAGCGTTAGTATGGAAGGCTTTCCATTCAAGTTAAAAACTTACCTATTTTTACAATTAACAGCTAATTTAATTGAAATCATTTCTATTTTCAAATTAAATCAGCGTTGGTAGGGTATGCTCTATTATCAAGTTGAAAACTTACCTATTTTTACAATCTGTCTTCAGTTCAAAACCTACCTAATTGTGCAATTAACCGCTAATTTAATTGAAATCATTTCTATTTTCAAATTAAATCAGCGTTGGTAGGGTATGCTATATTATCAAGTTGAAAACTTACCTATGTTTGCAATTGATAACTATTATCAAACTAGTCATCAATTGCTTTCTAATATTACGGATATTACACTATTTATAAATAAAAAATGATAAATAAAAATTAAATAAATAATTTATGATATAATTATAAATAATAAATAATTGTTATATAAGATTTTATATAATTTATATTTATAAAACAAAAATGTACTTTCGACAAATATGCATTTTTATCAAGGCAATATGCATTTTTTGCTATTAATTACTATTATCAAACTAGTCATTTGTAGTTTACTTCCTAATTTAAAGTTAATATAATTGTGCTTTCAACTTTGAATTAATTCATTTTAAGTTAAGATAATTTCTGTTGTCATCTATGGAAAATATATTTTGTATCTTAAGATGACAGTCATAGCTTTTGAAATATTGTAACATGCTTGATATTTCTACAAAATTTTATAAAATTATCGAATAAGATATGTGCATGCATTTTTCAACACAGAAAAAATAACAAATACTTGGCAAACCTAAATGTAAACTATCTACTAATTTATAGTATTAGATATTACTTTATACTAATATATTCATTAGCTACTGATCCGATACCTACGTTTCACGTTTTGGTGCTTTTAATGTTAGCTGACGATCACTCGAATCGTCCGTTTTAATGACAATTAGATTAAATGAAAAACTTATTATATTTTGCAAATTAAATCAGCGTTAGTGAAGGTTCAACTTTAAATAAAAGACATTTTGAATGACAAACATTCTTATAACATTTTGCAAATTTAATATTCATCTTTGGGAAAATATATTTTGTACCTGAAGATGAAAGCTGTAGATTTTGAAATATTGTAATAAAATAAAATAAAAAATAAAATAAAAATATGTAAATTTTTTATAAAATTGTTGAATAAAATATTAAAATTAACAAGAAACTAGTAAATAAAGTTATGAAATGTAATAAAACTTACTTCTTTGCATAGGATGCGAGGATGTTCGGAATGCATCGTAAGCCAATTGTGTAGATATTTGGGGTCTCTGCTGGGATCTAGGTTGAAGATCTTGGTAATTATGTGTCTGATTATACATTGAATTTAAAAATAAAATATCGAACAAGACAAAAAACGTATTACCCTCTGATCAGCTGATATTTGACGAGTCGGAATACTTGGTGATCTAGTAGACAACTTGTGCTTAATCTGCTCTGGTATATTATGAGAGGATATATTAATTAGCTGTGCATTACTGTTGACAGCGTTAAGAATCTGTTGTTGGTTTTGTTGCTGAATTTGTTGTCGATCAGTAGCTGCCTTAAGCTATATTAACGGAAATCAAGCAATAATTGAAAATACAATTGAATGAAAGTTTAAAATTTAAATCATTTGAAAATTCAAATTTGAAATCAGCGTTGTTAGGAGAAGGTTTAAATTATTAATAATTTAGTCAATAATTTTTTGAATTATTAATTGATAGGGAACATTAATTTCTATTATCAAACTAGTCATCGATCGTTTGTTTCTTAATTTTAAGTTAATTTAATTGTGCAGTCATTGTTACAATTGAAATTTTTTGAAGACACTGCACTTTGTTACAATCCTATAAGCCAACAGTAGCACGCTACATTTTAGTTTTGGTGGACCTCATCAGCTACCAATCCAATGCCTTCGTTTCACGTTTCAATCCTTTTAACGCTGTCTGACGATCACATGACTCGTTTGCTTTTATTGGCAAATGGATTTAATGAAATACTTTTTACATTTTGCAAATTTTTGTCAATACTGAAATGTAGCAGTAGCTGATGTATAGAAATGTAGCAGTAGCTTTAAGTATTTGAAATCATTTCTGATTTTTAATTAAATCTGCGTTGGAAGTGAACGATGCTACCTTCAATTTGAAAAACTAACCACTTTTGCAATTAATTGTAATTTTCAGACTAGTCATCTATAGTTTGTTTCCTAATTTTAAGTTGATATACTTAAAGCTACTGCTATATTTCTATACATCAGCTACTGCTACATTTCAGTATTGACAAAAATTTGCAAAATGTAAAAAGTATTTCATTAAATCTATTTGCCAATAAAAGCAAACGAGTCGGGTGATCGTCAGGCAGCGTTAAAAGGATCGAAACGTGAAACGAAGGCATTGGATTGGTAGCTGATGAGGTCCACCAATACTGAAATGTAGCGTGCTACTGTTGGCTTATAGGATTGTAACAAAGTGCAGTGCCTTCAAAAAATTTCAATTGTAACAATGACTACACAATTAAATTAACTTAAATTTAATAAAGATAAATAATAATTAATTATAAATAATAAATGGTTGTAAGATTTTATAATTTATATTTATATAACGATAGAATTAAAATTTAAAATAAAATTCAATTTTTATGGATTGACTTATAAATAACATACGTATAAGAATAAGGATTAGAGGTCATCAGAAAGTACTGCTATATTATCAGGTTTTGTACTTAACCAATTTTTAATTCTGTAATTGAAACACACTAGATTATTACATAATCTTATAATCAATTACAAATAATTAATTGTTATTAGTCAAATAATTAATTTCATAATTTTGTAATTAAGATTTTTACAATGAATATTTGATAAAAATTTTTTATCAATTGAGATTTTAAAAAATAATAAGATTTTTGATAAAAATCTTAATTTTTGATAAAGCTTACAGGTAGGACGTAAACGGCGTGTATCTCGTGCTTGATAATTAGCAAATATAATTGATCGCATGCTTGTTTTACCGCTTCCACCTTTACCCATAAGCAATACCTTCAAAAGAAATTTAATTAACGTAAAAATGTTTTTTTTTATAATTTTTTTTTAATATATTATTAATTACAACATATGGTTCCCTCAAATGGGCCAATATACATTTAATATTGTTATGTATTATTATTTATTCTAAAACATTAGAATCATCCATCCGTTCGGATCCACGACTATATGGGTGACCCCTAGTCGACCGGCACCCTCTGATTGCATGTGAGGTAGCACGACACAGCAGCAAACTTATGGATATTCTGAGGCCACACAGGCATTCAGCATAGCTTTTATTCCCACGTGATGAACGCAATCGAGCAATTGTCCTGAGCAAAACCATGGCGTCGGGTCCCGCAGTACCAGAAGCCGTGAACACCAGCGGCATAAATCTACTCATTTCGATATCGATGATACGTTCCGCGTATTTTGATCTTTTTCTCGCTTCATGAAAATCAAATGCAGATTTTCTCGTAGATGCACACACACGATGGAGCAAAATGGTTGAAAACCGTAACGTCAAAGAACGTTCGCTCATATCTGGCGTCAGAAAGCCCAATGCAGACGATGTCGAGTCGCGCGTCGTCACTTCGACAAGTGACCCGATGATCAAAACAGTGATCACTATCTACCCGTTGTAATTGTACTGGGGTTGGTTCGACACCAACCCCAGTACACACCTGTGATATTTCGGTGGCCAAGAAATCGCGTAAGGCGTTATGCCTTGTTATTACAACACCTCCTCGCTTGCACGAAAGCAAATGTGGGAGTTTCGCATCATCACCACACACACTTGTCCTTGGGAATCCCGATAGGGTCAAAGCCATATCGCAACGCAAGAGCATCTCTGAATTCATGTGGACACAAATGACTGAATTCAGCTTTCACTGGAACTGCACTAATCCAAGAAAAAATGTTTGTAATAACAAAACAATGAAAATATTTTGTAATTTTCATGCAAAATTCACAGAATAAATTTATAAATGCAGAAGGAATTTTATAATCTTATATATGATCGAGCCGACAATCTCGATCATATCATTAAATAAGATTTAGTTAAGGGATATAGAAAAATATTAATAACATTTAATTGGAATATTTTATATAATCTTTATTTAGATGCGATAGTTTTGCCTGACGTTTAAAAGTTTATCTTTAATGCTGATAACATTACAGCTTAAAATGCGATAAGCTATCGTTTCTCACTACACACTTTAAAAAATATTGATCTTTTATCTTCGTTTATTTAATTTAAATAATTTACTCAAATTTACATTAGAAATTGCATGGTATTTACAATACAGATAATTATTATCATTGATACTACTAACTGGCAGGTAGAACAAATCAGATAACTGAGTATCCGTATTTTATATTATTTATAAACTTCTATATTTGATTTGTTAAATAGAAATTTAATTAACGTAATAATGTTTTAAAAAAAAACAATAAACATATTTTGTAATTTTCATGCAAACATATTATTAACCAGTAAGAAAGGATCAGATCAAATAATTGAGTCTACGTATAACAAAACTATCACTCTTGTCTAAATAGCAAAACAGATAGTTATTATCATTGATAACAAAATATTAAACGATAAAATTTTAAGTGATTTTTAATTTGCGTCAGGTGTATGTAATTTTGCTTGTCTTAATCGTAAGAAAAATATTGTTCTTATATATCAATTGTTTAAAATTTAAATATAATTGTAATTTTAATATAATGATATTATTTTTTCTGTTATTGGAGCTGGATCAAAACAATGAAGAAAATTTTTAAACAGAAAATGAAAATTTTATGATATAGCTTCAATAATTCTGATCCATTTTTTTGATCCAGCTCCAATAATTCTTTATAATTGTTTTATCAATTGATTAATTGATAATCAATTAATTGAAGCAATAATCGATTTATCAATTAATTAATAACAATTAATTATATAACAAATGTCTCACTTTTCCCGCCAATTTATATTCTGATTGAAGGAATCGGGAAGAATCAAACAGCAGAAGCTAATTCTGTGCTATTTAACTTTTGACTATAATCAACAGTAAGGGTCTGCTGCACAACTGGATAGAAGTGCAGCAGCCCTAGACGTTTCAATAAGTCCTTCTAGTACACAATCATGTACTATAAAATAACACTGGTGAGAGTATTCATAACGAATAATTCGCTCACCAAAACCTAACATGTAGGATTTAAAAGCACTCTTATTGAGCGCATACACCAAACTTCTTCATTGCTGGTGGTAAACAAATGAATAAGTTTTTTGGCCAATTTCTATTCTGATTGAACGAATATTTTGATTGAATCTTTCCAATTCTAGGAGTCGAGGTCATTAGGAGGAACTGCTATGTTATCTGGTTTCGACCTCTATTACTCATAAACATCTATTTTTATGAATTGACTAATAAATAACAGACGTTGTATCAGAATAAGAATTAGAGGTCATCAGGAGGAACTGCTATGCTATCAGGTTTCGCCCTTAACTAATATACCCAACATAGCAGCGCGGTCAAATACATGCTAATGATGTATTTTCTCTGATAAAATTTGATTATATAGTATTCTAATACAAAGTATATTATTAATTATCCATCCATAAAAATTTGCCATTTAAGAGTTTAAATTTATTCTTTATATTATTGTGTTGATTTATATATTTTACTATTTTTAATTTATTATATTTAATTTATTATTATTATAATTTAATTTATTAATCAAGTTAAAAAAATGAAATTTAAAATAAACGTCATTTTTATGAATTGACTAATAAATAACAGACGTTGTATCAGAATAAGAATTAGAGGTCATCAGGAGGAACTGCTATGCTATCAGGTTTCGGCCCCTAACTCCTCTACTTAACATAGCAGCGGGGCCAAATACATGCTAATGATGTATTTCCTCTGAAATAATTATCTAGTATCTTATTCTAATACAAAGTATATTATTAATTATCCATCCATAAAAATTTGCCACTTAAGAGTTTAAATTTATTCTTTATATTATTGTGTTGATTTATTTATTGTGTTGAATAAAACGATATCGTTGTGTTTCCGGTTTGACTTAAAATCCGAGTATTAATATATATTATATATAATAAAAGTTATATTTAGAAACCGGTAAAAGACAAGCAATTTTCTATAATTTAAATCAAGTTAAAAAAATAAAAAATAAAATTTAAAATAAACGTCATTTTTATGAATTGACTAATAAATAACAGACGTTGTATCAGAATAAGAATTAGAGGTCATCAGGAGGAACTGCTATGCTATCAGGTTTCGGCCCCTAACTCCTCTACCCAACATATCAGCGGGGCCAAATACATGCTAAAAATAAAAATAAAGATAAGTAATAAATAATTATATAAGATTTTATACAATTTGTATTTATATCAAGTTAAATTTAAAATTGAAATTAAATATAAAAGTCAATTGTTATGAATTGACTAATAAATAACAGACTATGTATAAGAATAAGGATTAGAGGTTTTAATGAGTAGCTAATTTATTATCATGTTTCGACGCCTATTCATCGACCCAGCATAGCAACTATTCCTAATACGCGTTAATGACTTATTTCCTGTGATGAAATTTGGTTATACAATGTATCTTATTCTAATGCATTTTGAAAGAAATTAAATCAGATCAATTAAATGAGGATACGAACTTTATATTATTTCTTTATTATTTATTTATTTTTATTTCTTTATTTATTTCTTTATCTTTATTTTTAAAACATTATAAAAAAATTTAATTATGAATAATAAATCTTGCATCTCCGATGAGAGAGACTTGATATCGGATTTATTACCTTCAGATATTAATATTAATGCCTACATATTTTATTTTATTTTTAATTAAAAATAAAAAATTGAAAATATAAACAATATAAATTAAAAATATTAAATAATTACATAAGATTTTATATAATTTATATCAAGTAAAAATAAAAAATTGAAATTAAAAATAAAAATCAATTTTTATGAATAGACTAATAAAATAAATAGCAGACGATGTACATGAATAAGGATTAGAGGTCATCAGGAGGAACTGCTATGCTATCATGTTTAGTCCATATTTCTCGATCCAACCTAGCAGCGGGACCAAATACATGCTAGTGACGTATTTCCTCTGATGAAATTTGATTATTTAGTTGACCTTATTCTAATACAAAGCATATTATTTGTAAATAATAAAATAATGTAAATAAAATATAATGATAAATAAAAATAAATTAATAAAATAATTAGTAATTTAATAGAATAAAATTTATTAATAAAATTTTATTTAATCATTTATTACTAAATGATTTAGTAATTTTATATAAGATCTTTTGTATTTTATAAATATCATATCAGTTAACTGAGTCTACGTATATTAAATTATTTATAAATTAAACATACCGATAAATAAAAATAAAATAATAAATAATTGTTAAATGATTTTATATAATATATCAACTTAAAATTAATAATTGAAATTTAAAAATTTCAATTTTTATGAATTGGATAATAAATAATATACGATGTACACGAGTAAGGAATCTAGATCATAAGGATGTACTGCTATGTTATTAGGTCGCCATTGCGACCCCCTCTTAGAATTATAAATATTCGAATATATAATTCGAATATTTATTAGTTAAACATTCTATAATTCAGAACTTTTATTAATAAATAATACATGATACATCAGAATAAAGATTGAAGATAATATAGAGATTATCATTTATTCATTGATTAATAAAAACTATGAATCAGAATATGGATTATACGTCATCAGGAAGAACTGCTAATTTATCAGGTTTCGGATAATATTACCAAATATGGTAATTACTGAAATTCTTACGCTTTTCAATAAAGAACTAATACATGCTAATGATGTATTTCCTCTGATAAAATTTTATTATTTAGTTGACCTTATTCTAATACAAAGCATATTGTTTATTATTCATAAAACGTTATCGCTTTAGAGTTAAAATTATTTTTATGGTATGAATTTAATATTTTAATATTTTGTTGATTTATTAAAAATAAAGATAAATTTGTTAGTTTTTTAGCCAAACGCGGAAGAACGACGAAAAACACTGCTATATACCGTTTCGTCATCACTATGACTCGTCAGTGCCTCTTCCCTCCCACTGCTGGATGCAGAGGAGGACTAGCAAACGGATCTATCAATAAATCATGTGAATGATGTACTAGATAACCTCCAGTGACATCATCATTGAGTGCTACACCAGCACTACCGCTTCACCAAATAGGATCATTAGCGCAAAAAGCACTGGCAAATGCCAGCGCAAGGTATCTATAGAATCAGCTAACTTCTTATGTGAATTTAAAAATGATATCATTCCGTGTGAATTTTGTTATTCTTTTTTAGCCAGACGCGAAAGAACGACGAGAAACACTGCTAGATGCCGTTTCGTCATCACTATGACTCGTCAGTGCCAGTTCCATTCTACTGCTAGATCCTATTTAGTGAAGCGGTAGTGCTGGTTTAGCACTCAATGATGATGTCACTAGAGGTTTTCTAGTATATCATCACATGATTCGTTGATAGAGCCGTCTGCTAGTCCTCCTCTACATCTAGCAGTGGGAGAGAACTGGCACTGAAGAGTCACTGTGATGACGAAACGGCATCTAGCAGTGTTTTTCGCCGTTCTTCCGCGTCTGGCTAAAAGAATGACTAACAAAATTCACCCGGAATGGTATCATTTTAAAATTCACAAAAGATAAATTTATACAATATTAATACAATTTATATAACGATTAAATATATTGTAAAAATTAAAAATAAAAATCAATTTTTATGATTTGACTAAATGTCCGTGCATTAATTGACAGACCCACACAGAATCGAACTAACACATGGTGATGCATTCATATTTATTAATTCTAAAATTAAGTATATTCTCTAGTATACATAAAAAGATAAAGTAGATATCTAGAAAGTAAATATATAAATTAAAAATAAAGATAAAAAATTATAAATAATTCATGATTATATTAGATTTTATACAATTTTTATTGATATAACGATAGTATTTATTTAAAACTTGTTTATATAATAATAATTTATTTATTAAACTTATTTATAATTAATTTTATTTTCAAAATTAAGATAATAAGTACAAAATACTTAAACTCAAATGTAGTCTGTTGATCACATTGACTGAATTAATTTACATTTAAGCTGCTTCATATCCAGCCTTACTATCTTCACATAATGTTCAGCTTGATTAAATAATTTGGTAGAAAAAAGATTTATTTAACGTGGCAAATGCGTGCCAGCGCACGCTTATATGACCACAAAAAACAGGACTGTGAATCAGGTGTCGAGAAGGTGTGAACGGAGGAGGTGTTTGAATGTGATAAAGGAGGGGGTGCGGCGGACGTCGAGAGGGAGTTGATTCCAGGCGAGTGAGGCGGCGACGAGGAAGGATCGGAGACCGTAGTTGTTGGAGTAATTAGGAACGTGGAGTAAGAAGGTATGACGGGAAAGCAGCGATAGTGAGGTGGGGTGAGTGTCGTCCAAGATATGGAAGGTTTATGAACGATGTGGAGCCGACAGCGATGAGACGAAAGGTAACGAGAAGAAGGCGGAGTTTGATGCGGATGTGGATGGTGGGCCAGGAGAGTTGGGCAAAATATGTGGATGTGTGGTCGAAGCGACGGAGACGAAAGAGCACTCGAACGGCGGTGTTGATTATTCGTTGTAGGGGTAGGATGATGGATTTTGGAGAATTGGCGAAAAGGCTAAGGCAGTAATCGATTTTAGGGAAAAGAAGCGATGAAAGAAGAGGCATACAAGAACGGAAGTCGATAAGGGGGCGGATACGGCGGATGTCACGGAGAATTAAGTTAGATGAGCGGACCTTGTCACGGACGAAGGGTTTAAGGGAAAGGTGATCATCGAAATGGAAGCCTAAGAAATTGAGATTGTGGACTATGGTGATGATCGATGAGGCAAAATATACAGTGGGAGGAGATATGTTTGGTTTACGGGAGAGGATCCACATTATTTTGGACTTTTCGGGGTTTAGAACGAGATGGAGATTGGAGAGACGTTTGTAGATAGAAGAAAGACAGTTGGAGGCAGAAATGCCGATATCGTGTATGCGATGTGCGGGTGCATGAGCATAGATTAGAATGTCATCGGCGTATTGCATGACGTTAAAGGAGTAAGGTTTGATAAACGAAGAGAGATCGCCAAGCAGAAGAGAGAAAAGCAAGGGACCTAGGACTGAACCTTGTGGGACCCCGCAAAAAATAGGGATGGGAGGGGAGGATGATGAATTAGAACAGACGCGAAAGGAACGGTCGGATAGATATGAGGCGAACCATGCTACGGAGGAGGAAGAAAAGCCGTAATCATAACGAAGGCGAGAAAGGAGGACGGAGTGGTCGACAATGTCGAATGCGGAGGAGAGGTCGAGGAAGATGAGAACACTATATAGAGCCTTGTCTCGAGAAATGAGTAAGTCGTTGTGCACTTTTATGCATGCGATTTCTGTCGAGTGATTAGAGCGGAAAGCGGATTGGAAAGGAGAGTACAGATTGGATGAGGAGAGATAAGCGTTGATTTGTATTAAGATGAGGCGTTCTAAGAGCTTAGAAAGAGTAGGGAGTAGTAAAATGGGGCGATAGCTAGAAGGAAGGGAGGGGTCGAGCGATTGTTTCTTAAGGAGGGGACGAACGATTACGGTTTTCTAGTGTGAATAGAAGATAAGACTGCGGATGAACGAGTTAAACAAGGTTGTGAGAAATGGGGATATCGATGAGCATATAGATTTTAATATGTGAGTAGGCAGGGGATCGACAGGTGAGGTTTTGTTGGGCAAGGACATGAGGACAGATGATACTTCTGTAGGTGAGACAGGGAGAAGATGAAAGAGTTCCGGAAGGATGAGGCTAGACTGGGCAGAGTGGGATAGGATGGAGACCGGGGTGTGAGAGAGAGCAACGTGGATACTTTAGTCTGGAGAAATGACGAATAATCATTGGCATTGATGTTGCACGGCGAAGAGGAGCGAGCAAGGATTGAGTTAAAAGTATGCCAGAGAGTCTTAGAGTTGAATGAAGTGATGATTTTATGCTGCCAGAAGGAGTTGCATTTGGTATGTAGTAGGTTGAGATGATACCGGCGAAGAGCAAGATAGGAATCACGGAAAGACGGAGTGATCGAGCGGAAATCACGTCAGAGAGAGCGGTGATAGACTCGAAAAGCATGGCGGAGTCGACGCTTTGATAGTAGGCATTGGATGTCAAACCATGGGGCACGGTGCAAGCGACGGATCGTGAGGAGATGATTTTGTTATTGTGGGTAATGATAGAGATGATTTGAGTAAGGCAGAGCGGAGAAGGGAGAGGTCAAGATTTCTCCAAGGGCGACGTAGAATTGTAGGTGTGTGAGGAGGGGTGTGGTTGTGAGTGAGATCAAGGGTGATAAGAAAGTGATCGAATAGACCAGGATCAGAGATGGACAGTGAGGTGTAGGCAGCAAAATGATCGGGGACAGCGATGATGTCGAGTGCCCCACCAAGTATATGTGTGGGGGCAGTGGAGATTAGTTTGTAATTGTAGTTGGATAGAATGTTGATGAACCGGATGGAATCCGTGGAAGAGGGGCGGTCTAGGCGGATATTGAAGTCGCCTAGAACGAGTGAAGGGATTGAGGACAAAGAACAATGAGAAAGGAGGTCAGCGAGTTTGGTAAAAAATAAAGCTGTAGGAGCTGATGAACCAGGACGGTATACAATGGCGAGATCTAGAGTGATCGGGTTAGAATAACGACAAGTGAGCAATTCAAAAGAGCAAGGACTGAAAGGGGGATTGATTTTGCGAAGAGACGCGGGGTGACGCGCGAATGCAACGATGCTGCCATGATTAGAGAATTTAGAAGGGCATGAGCTGAGGGGACGGGCGTATTCGACTAGGGAGCAACCGGTAGAGAGCAGACGGCGAATGGAAAGGTCGTCGGAATCTGAGTGCCAGGATGAGGCACTTTTGAGAATAGATCTAGTGTTGAGGAGACCGAGGCGGAAATCGTGTGTTGTTGCGAAAGAGTCTAGTGGAGAAGGCACATAGGAGAGATGGAGCGCCATCGAATTTTTGGACGGGTGTGGACAACTTGAAAATTTCCGTCTATGTTTCGGATTGAGAGTGAGGTTTCGCCGTTTTCCTCGCGACGGCGTTTTTCGATGCGGGCTGAAGAGATTTGAGCGATTTCAGAAGGGGCGCGATCGGGGAAAATTCGAGTGGTTGAAGATGACATGAGTTTGAATCGTTGAGAGAGAACAGAAGACGCGTGAGAGCGATGCTTGAAAATAATTTTTAGGAGAGGGGGCTGGGAAGGATTAGATTGAGAAGATTTGTTTAGACAGGATAAATGCAACAGGAGAAATGTCCTTGAAAAAGGAATGGTTTATCCGCAGGGACAATAGACGAGAGGATGGATCTGAAGGCGGAAACATCGTAGTCCAGACGTGCTTGTGGAGATGAGGAGTTAGAAGGCGTGATATTAGTGACAATGACGCAACGATCGCGAGAAGCAAAGCGCTTCCGTAAAGGAGGACGACTGACGTGAGTAGGTGAGATCACGATAGAAGAGCTGGCAGTTGATGATTTGGAGGGATTTGGTTTGACGACGGGAGACATAGAGGATAATGATAATAAAGAGGGTGGCAAGCGATGTGAGGAAAGGTTATGAGTGGAAGGATAGTGGAGGTTGGTGGATGTGATTTTGATTGATGGATGCAAGGTATTGAGAGACGAGACGGGAAGGACAGGACGTGGGGTGTCGGGGAGTGAATATACATTAGTTGTAACAATTTGCGGCTCCGTCACTGTCTTGGTAGATTTATCATAAACTTGACAAAATCCATCTTGCTGCGATACAATTTGCGGCTCCTTCACTGTCTCAGTAGATTTGTCAGAAATTTGAGAAATTCGATCATGCTGCGATGCCATTTCCAATTGCTCTAATCGTTTTATTAACAAGTTGATTTGTTTCGCCGCACAGAATCCGCAGTAGAACGGTGGCCCGCCACAAGTTTCCTGACCCAAAGCACAATTATGTGTTACTGATGTCCAGATTTGACAGCCGCTAGCGGAGCATTCCACTTGTATGTTCTCAAGCTTGCCGGTTTTATCGGTATCAACAGAGATTGCTCGCTTGGCTTTTGGTAGATTTTTCTTCTTGGCTCCCATTAACTGTAGGCTTGTCGGTTAATATTATATATTTGACGTATATCGTAATGATTTATGAATTTGTATGTTTATTAGAAACCAAAATTTGTTTAAGGTTTATTAGAAACCAAAATTTGTTTAGAAAGTCTTATAAAAGTATTATTTAGTTTATGTAAAGAGTGGTAACAATCTATTAGTATTGTATAATTCTAAATTAATTTTTAAGCAACTTTTTAATGTATTATCATGGTCATCCCAACTACTTATTGAAATACATACAAATTATTTTTCAAGTCATTTTTGTTGCAATAATAATTTATAATATAATATTAATATATAATATAATATTAATAACATATAACTTTTTAGCAATATTATTACTTTCATTTTATAATATTACCTAATCAAATTGGTAATTTTTCAATTTAAAATTAAATCATCGGATTTGTCTGGCATATGAAAAGTGCTTAATCAACAGATTGTCTGCAAATCTACATTTTTAATTTAAATATTAAAATCCACATACAACATTATAGAAAAATTAAAAAATGTGTATTATAACCTTTATCATAATGAATCGATTTTTGTTGAATCACCTATAAGTTGGCAAATACAGATGTAGGCTGATGAGATAATGCGCTTATAAGCATTTTAATATACGTCTAGCTTATTTATAAAAATATGTGGCATTGGGAATTGTAATACTTTGATGCAGCATTTGTCGCGATTTATATTTTTCTAACTCTAAGATAGAATTAAATGGAAGGCATTGAGATGTTAAGTTTTATAGACAATGAATTGATAGCAAAAAGATTCTGTTTAGCGTTGCTTCTAATGATATATTTAACAAAGCTTTGTTTTGCATACTGCACAGAGAAGTCAAATACCAGATGGACATTACTGACACAAAAAGCGTTGAAAATGAACTTTCTGAAAAGTAAATGTGAATTTGTAGCGATACATATTTGCAAAATATCTTAATTAGAACACAAAATACAAATGAAACCCAGAAAATTAAATGGTAGAAATAAAATTGCGCTAAAATTTAAAAGCCTTAAAAATGTAAAAATATGCCTGATCAATTTATTCAATCATATAAGCAGAATCGTGTATATAGCATCTCCATTGTTTCAAATAACAAGTTAAATCGTTAAATATCAAACAAGGCATATTTTCAATATTCAATTTTTTCATATCGCTATGAAAACGAACGTGATGTAGAAATTTTCAATGAAACATATGATACAATAATAAAATAATATCACGTCACAATAGCACTTTTTCCATCTTAGCCTAAAATGTTAATACTCAATATAAATATTTTATTAAATTATAAATCTTCATAAAAGTGAAGATCACCATAGAGTTTTGAGTTATTTTAATTCATTATTAACAATTATTAATTATTTATAATGATTTAATTTTAAGTTGATATACCTGTGCAGTCATTGTTACCATTAAAATTTTAATGGTAAAAATTTACCATCAAAATTTACCATCTGTATATAAGTGAATGTGTCGTATCCATAAACATATTGTAGGAATTGATCTTTTATTCTTATCTTCTTTTAATATTTTTCAAATGGTTACAAAATAATATTTAAGAATTGTGATCTTCAAAGTTTAATAGCCTGAGCTCACATGTATGATTATTGTAATTAATATAATAAAAAATATTCTAATTAATCTAAGAATATAAATTTTAATGTAATTAAAATAAAAATTAGCAATATATCTTAATGAAAAGCACTCTCTGGAAGAATTACAAGTAACTTATAATTTAAAATCTAAAATATAAGTATTTTATCGTATAAAATCTCAAGATCTATAACTAAATTTATAACCTATAATTAAATATAAAAATTAATTATTTAATTTACAATCAAACCAGTAACATATCATCAGAAATTTTAAACTTAAGTTTGAATTTGATTGAAAATGTTTTTTGGAATGGTGTTTAAATATATAACAGAAGTTTGATTTCATAATGTCTTTGTGATGAATAACAATTATGGTCAATCGATTTGTATAAATAATAGGATTTTTAACAGCTTTACTGATAAAAAATAAATGAATAAACTAAATTATTATAATAAATACATAAACTGAATTATTAAGATTTTAAATAATTATTGGAGCTGGGTCAAAGGAAAGAAGAAATTATTTTTGATATTTCGCTAACTAATGTTAGCATCTTCAGAAAATTAATTCAGAAAAAAATAACTTATACGTTGTACAAAGGAATTATTTTAATTATTTATTTTTTTTGAAGATGCAATTTTCTGAAGATACTTACAGTAGTTAACGAAATATCAAAAATAATTTCTTCTTTCCTTTGACCCAGCTCCAATAATTATTAATCAATAATGGATCAGTATCAACTATTTAAAATATTAAGATTTTATTTAATCTTGCTTTTCTAACAGATTTTTTTATCAGAATAGAAAAGAACAGTATGTAAGAGTAAATCTGGTTTTCACTGTTAGTCACCGTTAATTTCAGCGTTAATCCTATTTCGATATTCATCGTTATTCCAGAAACTCACATTATGATTTTCACCGTTAATCCAATTTTGATATAAATTATTTATTCAGTCAACTTATTCGTTTCATTCTTAATCCGATTTCGATATTCACCATTATTCAGGAAACTCAACTTCTGCTTCTATTTAATAGAATTTATAGCCAGATAAATTATCGAAATATTGAAAATATATTTTGCGTTAATTTTCCCGTCATTTTGGGTTTCTAAAATCTAAATTTTGAAATTTTTGTACTATGAAAAAATGGCAATTGCATAAATACATAGCAATAATCACAAAACAATACACTTTGTGTTAGAAACAGATACCCTAGATATTCTAATTTCATTAGAGGAAATACGTCATTAGTATGTAATTGGTCCTACTGTTTTGTTGGGTCGAGGAATATCGGCTTAAATCTGATATAACTTAGATAAAATCTTATCTAATAATTTAAATCAGCTAACTGAGTCTACGTATTGTTATATAATTATAAAATAAACAAAACATAATAATGCTAAATGAAAATATTATAATTAAATAATAAAATTAATAATTGTTTTTAGATTTTCTATAATTTTAATCAAGTTAAAAAATAAAAATAAAAAATAAAACATAAAATTTAAAATAAACGTCATTTTTATGGATTGACTAATAAATAACAGACGTTGTATCAGAATAAGAATTAGATGTCATCAGGAAGAATGCTATGCTATCAGGTTTCGGCCCCTAACTCTATTATTTAATTATGCATTATTTAATTATTTTATTTTAATTTTTTTATGATTAGTTTTATAATTATTCAAAATTAATGAATATATTAAAAAAATCCGATAAAACAGCAGTTCCTCCTGATAACGTCTAATCTTTATTCTTAAACATCGTCTGTTATTTATTAGTCAATTCATAACAATTGACTTTTATTTTAAATTTCAATTTCAAATTTTATCTTGATTTAAATTATTTAAATTATAAGTACTATTTTATGTTTTTGTCGCTAGCTGTTGATATCAATATCAGAAACAAATAAAACGTAGTTTGCATGTTTATAGACTAAATATTGTAATATCACCATTAATATGGAATAGTTGCACATGGCGTATGAACTACACTCACCACTTGTATTGGGTAGTTTCACATGTAGTGTAACGGTGTTATACGATTTTTCTAAATGAGCAAAGTTATTGGGAAGTAACGTGTGTTGAAATTGTATATACTATGCTACAAATGTGCTACTTTGTCTTTAACTTAAATGTCAAAACTTCCTCCTGATGACTTCTAATCTTTATTCTTATACAACGTCTGTTATTTATTAGTCAATTCATAAATATAAACTTTTATTTTAAATTTCAATTTTTTATTTTAATTTGATTTAAATTATTTAAATTATAAAAAATACTATTTTATATTTTATATCACTAGCTGCTGATATCAATATCAGAAAACAAATAAAACGTACACTTTTAATGTTTGTATGTTTTGTTTTTCTTTCCGGTGAAGAGATAGCAACAGCTAGCAAAATATAAAACATTAAATAGTATTTGATTGATCTTGCGCCACAATTCCATATTTAAAAATACTTTAAATTTAAATAAGAAACTTTTACATCTACTAATAATATCCTATAGCACACAAATTATAAATCGAACTTCCAATTATCGTATTTTAAGTAATAAAATAGATTTACTAATGTTTTAATGTTTTAATAATTAACTGGATTAATGTTTTAAAAAACATTTAATCCGGTTAATGTTTAATCCAGTGATATGCAAACCCAATAAGTTTACTAACCATTACATAAAAACTGTTTTTTTGAATGTATTGTAAGTTTTATTTCTATTTAAAATAATAAATGCGACCTGTATGTTAAAAATAAATTAGAATTATATCAATTTTCATCTAATTAAAAGTTTGATAAATATCAAATCAATTAAGTAACAAATTTCATATTTTGCGTTGTATTGCATTAACATATCTAACGCATTGTGCTGGATATATAAGATTGACTGTATTTTAAAGAAAATAATGAAATGCGAATCGGTTATTGCGTTGATATATAAGGCATTTGCTATATTTCATTCCTGTTTTCAGGAATGATAAGTCCTTGAAGTATGAACGACCCATATTTGAATGATAAAAGGAATTCAACAGCGTTATCGCTTTTTTTATCTCGAAATATTAAACCTTTTGTAAGGAAAAACCCGTCTTGTCAACAAATTGTCAAAATTTTTCAAGATTTCTGATTTTTAGTCGATATTGTTATTAGTATCCGAAACAGTAATAGCATAACAGTAGCTAAAATTGTTTTGAACATTTAAAAATTTATAATAGTTTCATTATAATAGAAGTTTAATAGAAAAAGCTTCCTATTTACCTATTTTCGATAACTTATCTCAAAGAAGATAATGGGTATATTTGCAAAATCGAAAGAATTGAAATGATCCGTAGATTTGAAATTAATAAATAAAATAATTTATTTAATTAATATATTATTTATTATTATATAATAATGTATATTTATACAAATAAATATTTATAATTTATTTATTATATAAATAAAACAATTAAATAAAATGAAATTTTTGAGAAAAATAAATAAATTGATTTATTTTTAATCTATAAATATATCATTTTTTCGGGAAGTATAAAATATATTTGGTGTCCAATGTTCGATGTATTCTATGCTAATTTATAATTTTAAGTATTTAATGCCTACTGTACGAAAACTTACATTACAAGTAAATAATACAGACCAGAACAATTCAAAATGCATCAAGAAATTTCGCATAAAACGTCGTCCATATAGACGTCGAAAACCCATTGAAGTTAAACCACAATGGAAAATGACCGACGCTTCGTTTTGTGGCATACGTTTAAAGAAGATTACTTATGAAGATGACACTTCTCATAAACCCTCATCCACAGGCGACTACAGATCCCTAAAATCAATATCTAGGAATCAGTTTAGAAAACAATCAGAACGAAGGCTAAGTTTATCGACCATCGATGACGACTGGTATCAAAATGGTAATGAAGATGAAAATGGAACACAAAAGCAACCAGACTCCGCGGCCGACCGTTTAAATGCACTTCTAGAAATACTTGTTCGAGTTGAAAACGATTTTAAAACTTCCAATCTTAATAAGGAAATGAGTTCAGAAGAAATAAGCAAAGAGATTGATGAATTTAATTCGATAATTGATTCGGTTAAACTGGATAGTACACTAACTTCGATGAATATCGGATGGTACGATGATGACCTTCTTTGTACGTACACAAGACCAAGAGTAGACCAACTTTTCGATCCTTGCAGTTTGACATCGTATTTTGTAAACAAGAGAATACTATCTAACAATTATACAAGAATGAAGCACAACTTTCAAAAACATTGGCGTGATAGACAATTTCTTGATGGATCAAATAAGTCATATAATGCTTTATTGAGGTCACTAAGATTACAAAAACAGGGTATTACCACATATAATAATGATCACAAGCATTCAAGTCTTACTTCTAGACAATTAGCTACATCATCCACTACTCAGAATAAGATGAATAAGAGCTCGGTTGTAGTAAACCTTGAGGAATTGGCTATGCTAATGAATTCAATGACTCCCAAGACTATAAAAGATTCAAATACAGTAGATGATGCTTATTTTGCTGTCAAATTTCAACCAATTGCAGAAGTTTTGAAATTTACCAAGAAATTATCAATTATAAACTTGCATTCAATACAGCCATCCTTGGATATACAATTATGTGAACTTGAACATCTGCTAAATCTTGGAAAAAAGCAAAATCTTTCAAAAGGAAATACGCTGAGTGACAACGGTAGTTCTAGCAGCAAAGGTGATACATCATGGTTTACTGAAGCATTTGCTCAGACACGAGTAAGTGGGAAGCATGAACGACGATTACCCGCTATGAGGAAACGTCAAAATCATGATCAGCAAAAGAGCGACTGGGTGAAACCGGATAAATTATATACAAATCAGATAGATATGACCCGCTTTAGTCGAAAAGAAAAATCTCTAGCATTGCTTTGCACAAGGTACTGAATCGTAACTTTATACAAATATATCTTTTCACAGTCAATAAATTATTTCCTTCAAGAATTATACTTTGCAATGCATTTTTAATTGAGCATTTAAGACTGAATGTATGTAAATTTAAGACATGTTTCTTCTTTAGCTTTACCGATTTAGTTATATATTATACGCAAAATGGTTTCTAAACCTGCCTTTTTTAATGTGCAGTTTACAATTACAGCGAGTGGCTGAATTACTTGATTATACATTGAAATTTAATTATTTAATTATTTTAGTCGTTGATGATTAAGAAACCCTGTTCATAAGTGATTCGCAAACAAACTACATGCAAATGTGTGTAAATTTTATTTTGATTAGATGTAAACATTTTAATAATTTTAAATAATTTGATATCTCTACCTATCCGAGGTCTGCATCAGGGTAACCGTCCATAAAGTTCAATCTGGAACACTTTCCAAGAAAAATGCTCCCTAGCAATCCTTAAAACGTGGCCTAGCCACCTCAAAGTGGAGGAGCAGCGACTTTAATCCAAGATTCTCGAGAATGACTGCACTTCGAGCTCAGTCATTCTCGAGAATGACTCAGTCTGAATGACTGAGCTCTAAGGTTGAAGGCGATCACACCACGAAGTAACCTCATTTCAGTCGCCTGTACTCGAAATATAGTCCTTTCAGTCATGGCACAAAGTTCACAAAGTTCTCAATCTCCCAATTATTCTTATCATCACTATTCCACGTCGAGTAAGATCTTAACATCAATTCGTATCGACGATATTATCTTGTTTCGAGCAGAGAACATTGACACAGTTTTGGAATTACTAACTCTCATACCGGCCACTTGGCATTCCGCCGAAAATCGATTTAGAAAGCATTGTACGCCATCAGTATTGGATGCCGTCAAGACAGCATTATTTGCGAAAAGCAAAGATGATATTGTAATGGAACCAAACTGAAGATCAAACTCCGACAAAGCGGTCCGTATCGAAATTCTATCAATGTAAACAAGAAACAAAAGATAAGGCAGTGTATAGTTCTGACGGAGCACAACACCTACAGGTAACGATTCAGTCTTCTTTCTTAAAACACGAACACAACTCGCACTTAGTTCAAATAAATAGACCACAGCTACACGGAGGTAGTACTGAACTTTAAACTCCATAAGTACATCTCATAACCTGGTATCTTTTTACCCGGTCGAACTCATTCTCCAAATCTACAAACGCACATGTGGAGTGGTTGAGCGTACTTTTAGGTACGTTTAAGAATTGTTAAAAGAGTTAAGAGCTAATCCGTAGTCCATCGACCAGAGCGAAAGCCTCTATACTTTGCCTGTAACTGCCATCGACTATCGGTCGTATTCTTTGCTCACGGAACCGGACAAATAGTTTACCGGGTAGGCTTAGAAGAGTAATTCCCTATAATTTAAAATTCTGTTCTATTCCCTTTCTTATATATCACAATCACCACTCCATATTGCCAATTTTTAGGAATCTTTCCTAACTTCAGTACTACTTTTTGTAACGTCATAATCTCCCAAGACCTCTCATCTGCATTCGAAATCGTGGATCATTATATTCTTCTCTATAGGCTCAGTCATGACTATGAATTCTCAAACTTTGCTGTAGCATGGTATTCCAGGCTACAGCACGGTATCTATCTGACCGTTCATTCAGTGTTCATTCAGCTTATTTTGTCTCTAAACCGTATTCTCTCGCACATAGTGTTCCTCAAGGCTAGATACAAGGTCTCGTTATTTTCTCCCTTATTCTCGATGATCTCTCTTCAATAATCAGAACACACAATTTTCATGGTATACAATATGCTTATGACATTTTTCTCTACTCTTGTCTACCCTCCTCTCAAATCGAAAATCGTGCATCCACATCATCCGCTTGCCTCTTAACAGTTTCCATCACCTTTCTTCGCTTCGACACTTACTCAATCCTGCAAAGTTTAAAATCATGTGTATAATTCCCTCGCACCTCAACATTATTCCACCAACCGTATACATATATTATTTATGTTGTTAAGGATATCGTATTCGTAGGTTTCCACTTTGACAGCCATCTTTCTCTCAAGCCATTTGTTTCCGATAAAATCCGCTCCTCGTTCTTGTTACTCCGTGATATTCGCCGTATTCGTAGGCTGATCGATTTTCGCTCCAGACTTTTACTTTAATCAGTCTTTTTATTTTTCCGAATCGATTATTGCATTATCGTGTTCTCCAACTCTTCCAAAACTACTCTCTAACCTATCCCACGTATTGTAAACTCAGCAGTTCGCGTTCTACGTCTCCGCTGTTTTGACCACATATCTTAACATCTTTTAATCTTTCCTAGCTTCCCAAAATTATCCACCGTGTTCAGTTTCGTTTGATTTATCTGACTTTCTTGTGCTCCATCGCAATTTTCCTTCTTAATTACATTTTCCATATATTGATGAATCTTGCCCTGCTTATTAATCCTTCATATCATATCATTCCATTCTCCTCTACACTCCAAATTATTCGACAAATTACCACTCTGAGTCTTGCTGTTGCTGCTCATATTGCTTGGAATTGACTCCTTTCGTACATCCGCTCGACTTCCTTATCATACTATTCAAATTCGTCTGTGAGATTATTTTTTATCAGTTTGATCATTTTCTTTATTCTTAGTAGGCTTGTAAGTGCGCCCTTAACACGCATTTGTCACTCGAAATAAATTTTTCTTTTAACTTTTATAAGAAGCACTGGAATAGCACTTCATACCTTCAACGTCAAGAGCCTTCAAAATCTCAGGTCAAATCTCACGAACACAAACAGATTTGACATTACCGAGTTTGTAAACAACAGTAATGATCTACGTCAAGGTAATGGGATCTTTCATAAGGGTTCAAAGATTCTTCTTACACAAGTGAAGGCACGCATCCGTATTAAGGATTCTTCTAAAATGATATTTCTAAAGACTAAATATGTCTTTGATATCGGTTAGCAGATGCCCATGATTGTCTAAAACAGTCTGGCAGATTTATGCTTTCCAACACGAAACTTGATCGTTTTTCAGAACTTCTAAGAAACGGACCAATAATTTTAAGTTCGAGACGCTCACCAAACTTCACACAAGAAGAAGTAAAGAGTTGATCAGTAGTTCCTTGACCAAAACAGATCAAAATTTCTTATCCTGCAACTGTCCATCGACTATTTGTTTTATCCTTAGCTCAAGGATCCTGGTAACCGTGAGGCAAATAAGAGTAATGTCCCTATAATTTGAACCTTCACTTCAATTCATATCCTTATAGATCAGAATCACCAGCCCCAGTTTGTCATTCACGGGGAACCTGACTTCAGTGCTACTTTGAAGAGTCGTGTTATCCACTTCATATCTTCAACTTCAAGCCTTTAAATCTCAGGTTTAATCTCATCAACCCTAGCAGATTTGTAATTAAAAAGTTTGTGAACAACAGTAATAATTTCTGTCAATATAATAAGATCTTCCATTATGTTCAAAGATTCTTGTTCCACAAGAAAATGCAAGTCATCATTTTTAAAGATACCTCTAAAATGATATCTTTAAAAGCTAAGTATCTCTTTGATATCGGATAGCAGATTCTCATGATTGCCTAAAACAGTCTGCGCAGATTTATGCTTTCCCACACGAAGCTTGATCGTTCTTCAGAACATCTGAGAAACGGACCGATAATCAAGTTTGAGACGCTCACCAAACTTCATACAAGTTGCTTATTTGACTCAGCAACTGCTAGACCCGCAGCTCTCTTTGAATGTCGAAACCCGTTAACAGCACAATTACTTATTAGACAAGTTTGTCTTAAAGGCTACTTTCTTCTGATATACGGATGCTCTACTACTGGTGTCTACCATTCAGTTCAAGGATTGCCTCCAAGACAGGAATCTACAGCCTTTAAATCACAGCTTTTCTAAGTCGCTTTGCAATCAAAGTTTTGACCATAGACCATTATTGTTCGATATTCTGCACCTCTTCCCGCAATTGACAAAGCTAGCCTGGATATAGTAAGTAAAGACTTCCCTTCAGAAGCATCTTCCAGACGTGCCTAACAAACCCTAACACTACGTTTAGATTTCCTAGTTTTGTCGAGTAGCATACTTTGCTAGCGAATCTTACTAACTTCAATGTAGTGGTCGGTTGGCAGTTCAGCCCCTCTCTTCACACGTGTGTCCAGGACATATCGTCGCAAATCAGATACGATAACGAAATCGATCATTGATCGTTGATTAAGAGGATCCTGATGCCATGTGCATGCGTGGATTTCTCTATGTTCGAACAATGTGTTGGTTATTGACAAATTGTTACGAGAACAGAAATACAACAACTCAACAACACTCGCGTTCAGATTGGCGATTCCGTTCCTCTCCACCATGTCTTTTAAATGCATAGTCATTGCAAACGTGAGCATTGAAGTCGCTTAATATAATGAGAAAATTACCCGCAGGTTTACTTTACACTAAATCCTGAAGATCATTTACAAAAGCGGTATATTTCGAGCTAGTGTTGGGTGCATAAGCACACACAACAGTTAACCCTTTCCCTGTTTGACTACAAGTCTCAGGGACGCAAACCTTTCATTTACTGGGTAAAACTTCTTTGCAGTTTACGACAATCTGGTATTTGTGAATATCCTTATCTCCGTCTGTCGACGATTTTCCATGTCAACTCCCAAATAGGTCAAGTACCAACTTTGATCCAAAAGTTGAGTACTGGAACCAAAATAATTAAAAGAGGTAACGCAGACTATTTATAGACCGGATCGATTTAACTTCCTCACTAGATATGTCTTCCCCGTCAGCGAAGTAACGTTCCACTTTTCTGTAGATAGACTGGTCAAATGCAGTAGATGTCGACGTTTGGTCCGCCCATTCGGCGCAAATGTCCGAGCGCACGGCACCCGACTTTGATAATTCCTTTGATCAGTGATGAGTTGTTCATCGTTTTGATTTTGATTTTTTAAATTGTATATTATCGTCATTGTTCTTTGCTTAGCTATATGCTGTCCCCTATATCCTTTTGTGATAAAATACAATTTCCTGCAAGAAAACATGTTTTTGTTCAGATCTCTGCTGTCCTCCATATTCTCTGATAGTTCAAAATCTTCTGTTTCGTAGAAGAAAAACTTCATTGACCCCCTTCCGCTTTCTTAAGATAAATCCATTGTGGAGTGGACCATTAGAGGGATCCAAGCTAGTCCATTAATAAACTAGCCATACGGCTGATACGAGCTGGTCAGTTATTTAGCCAACTGAATATTCAGGTGTTGCCTAGACTGTACCACGGTGAGGTTTTTCTTGTTTGATTTTCCTTGTTTCCTATAAATTAAAATTAGCTAAATGTAAGGAAATGAATAACTTAAATATCTTCAATAATATTTTGCAACAATGTTATTATGCAATAATACTTTTGTTTGAAACGATAAAAGTTTAAAAGAACGTTATTGATATTATATTATAAATTGATTGTTCACTCATATTGGATTATTTATTAGTGGAGAGAGTGAAGAAAATATTTATTAATATTTATTATATTATTAATTTTTATTATATTATTAATTTTTATTATATTTTTTAATATTTTTCATTATTTTACTAAATATTTTTTTCATTAATATTAAGTTTGAGTAATAAATTGAATTCAAAATTGTGTAGCATGTAATGTTGTTGATTAAGAAAAGTTTGGTTTTAAAGTTTAAATAATTTTAAATAATTAAAATCATTCATTTAGGTTTATTAATTTATGCGTTACGCGGATTGGGAAGAAAGAAAATGATTTTAGCTCATTCGCAATACATTTGGATCAAGCAGCAAAGCTATTGTGTAAGTAAAAATAGATTAAGTAAGTTGACTTTATAAAGTTATTGATGAACAGGAAGACTACAATTGTATCTTTTTATTACACAATTGCTTGAATAAGGCGGTTTTAGATTTTAAAGTTATCAATTTGTCATGAGAAGATATTTTGAAGCTTATAATATTTACAATAATATTTTATAATCTTCCTTTTAAAGATAATATCTGAAGTAAATATCATATGGAACCGTTTAAAAATTTTCTTAAACTTTAAATTTTTCATTTTACAATGGCGTTATTTCTCGATTATATAAGGCTAACATGATGACGGAGAATTCGGTTTTTTAGTAAATTTATACAATGTTCCATAAATCCATATAAATTTAATTCATTTGTTTATTAAAAACAACTGATGCTGATTCGTTTTTAGAATAGAATAGAATTTATTTAGAGTGACCCTTGTGGTAAATAGAATCATTTACAGGCCCAGTATAAAAATTAAAAGACAAGTTTACGTCCGATGAATGTTTGGACTTGTATGTGGAGTTATTGAATTGATTGCGGCTGAAAGTGTTATTTTAGTTCGTTTGCAAGAAGAATGGCGATCAAGGAAGTTTTGAAGTGTTTAAGCGACGTTAATGATTTTGTGTCTCGAGGAAGTATGTTCCAAAGGCGTGGTGCAGCGATGGTGAACGCACGATATCCGTGATTACCGTTGTGACGGGGAACGAAAAGCGAGTAGGAGCGATGACTTTTTAGAGAGAGACCAGTCTTTTTAGTTAGGAATTTTGGAGTATTATTAATATATTAATAATATATAAGTATTATTAATGAAATACAAATTAATTTTCATATTTTGGTAGCTGCTAGCATCATAGAAACAAAACTTTTTGCACCTAAATTCAAAATTAATTAGTTTATTATAAAACGTTTTTCAAGTTAATTATCGTGAAGATCAATCGATTATTGGGCCGACTATAATGGTCCAATAATTGTCCATTAATATAATAGTATATTATAATGATTCATTATAATAGACAGATTATTTCAACTTTATTTCATAAAAAAAGCCAGTATCAGAAGCTAAACTACTTTGCATTATCGTTTATATTTTTAAAAATTACTTAGTTTGCATGTTTATAGACTAAATATTGTAATATCACCATTAATATGGAATAGTTGCACATGGCGTATGAACTACACTCACCACTTGTATTGGGTAGTTTCACATGTAGTGTAACGGTGTTATACGATTTTTCTAAATGAGCAAAGTTATTGGGAAGTAACGTGTGTTGAAATTGTATATACTATGCTACAAATGTGCTACTTTGTCTTTAACTTAAATGTCAAAACTTCCTCCTGATGACTTCTAATCTTTATTCTTATACAACGTCTGTTATTTATTAGTCAATTCATAAATATAAACTTTTATTTTAAATTTCAATTTTTTATTTTAATTTGATTTAAATTATTTAAATTATAAAAAATACTATTTTATATTTTATATCACTAGCTGCTGATATCAATATCAGAAAACAAATAAAACGTACACTTTTAATGTTTGTATGTTTTGTTTTTCTTTCCGGTGAAGAGATAGCAACAGCTAGCAAAATATAAAACATTAAATAGTATTTGATTGATCTTGCGCCACAATTCCATATTTAAAAATACTTTAAATTTAAATAAGAAACTTTTACATCTACTAATAATATCCTATAGCACACAAATTATAAATCGAACTTCCAATTATCGTATTTTAAGTAATAAAATAGATTTACTAATGTTTTAATGTTTTAATGATTAACAGGATTAATGTTTTAAAAAACATTTAATCCGGTTAATGTTTAATCCAGTGATATGCAAACCCAATAAGTTTACTAACCATTACATAAAAACTGTTTTTTTGAATGTATTGTAAGTTTTATTTCTATTTAAAATAATAAATGCGACCTGTATGTTAAAAATAAATTAGAATTATATCAATTTTCATCTAATTAAAAGTTTGATAAATATCAAATCAATTAAGTAACAAATTTCATATTTTGCGTTGTATTGCATTAACATATCTAACGCATTGTGCTGGATATATAAGATTGACTGTATTATATGACTATAATACAATATAATGTATTTGCTATTTTACTACTGTAAAATAGCAAATACTGGTAAAATCAGAGTTCCTCCTGATGACCTCTAATCATCATTCTGATATACCGTCTGTTATTTATTAGTCAACTTATAAAAATTACCTTTTATTTTTTAATACAATTTTAAATTTTAGCTTGATATAAGTTATAAAATGTTATAAAAACTATTAATTATTTATAATTATTCATAATTTAATTATTTTAATTTTATTTAGCATTACTTTTTATTTATAAATAATATAAAATCTCGAATACTTTGTTAGCTGATCTGATAATCTATCAAAATAATTAAATTCAAGAATAGTCAAAATCTTTGTCATTTATCGCTGCTGAACTAGTTCGTTGTCTTTAAATATATTCATGTTCGACATTATTGTTTCTATTGAAATATTATATTAAAATTTATTTAATTATTTTATTTAACAAATTAAATCAGCTAACTAAGTCTGCGTATTTAATATAATTATAAAATAAACAAAACATAATAATGCTAAATTAAAATTTAATAATTAAATAATAAAATTAATAATTGTTTTTAGATTTTCTATAATTTTAATCAAGTTAAAAAAATGAAATTTAAAATAAACGTCATTTTTATGAATTGACTAATAAATAACATACGTTGTATCAGAATAAGAATTAGAGATCATCAGGAGGAACTGCTATGCTATCAGGTTTCGACCCATAACTCCTCTACCCAACATAGCAGCGGGGCAAAATACATGCTAATGATGTATTTCCTCTGAAATAACTATCTAGTATCTTATTCTAATACAAAGTATATTATTTATTATCCATCCATAAAAATTTGGCACTTAAGAGTTTAAATTTATTCTTTATATTATTGTGTTGATTTATATATTTTACTATTTTCTGCTTGATGTTATTTTTATAGTAACCTAGTTTAAAATATGTATCTATTAAATTATTTAAATGATTTTGAAGAAAGTCACTATCATTACATATTGTTGCAATTCTTAAAATTTCATTATTTAATGTATTATATTTTATATTATATGGTATGCATGAATGCTCATGCAAAAATATGTTTCTTGTAAATTTAAATATGTCATCTTTACGATATAAATTAATAGTAGTTTTAGTTAATGTTAATTTAATGTTCATATCTAGATATACACCTTCTTTATCATTAATATTGGTTTTGTTAAGAATAAGGCTTTCTGGATAAATGTGCTCACTAATTGAATAAAAATTATTAGAATTAAATACACATATATCATCAATGTATCGAAACATATATTTCATATATTTATATTGTTTAGATTTAGTTTTTACACAGTTATGAACAAATTCATATTCTATAAAGCTTAAAAACAAGTCAGCTATATTTGGGCTACTATTACCAGACATTGGAACACCTTTTACTTGTGTAAATATAGATGTCCCTACTTTTAAATAATTTTGATTTATCAAAATATTTAAGGATTCTATTAATTCAATTTTATCCATATATTTATATTTATTTGATGGTTTAATTTTTGTTAGATAGGCGTTATAATTATTATAACATATATATGTATATCTTTTTCCGAATATAAGATTAATTAATTTTACTAACGCTTCTTTACTATCTACTAAATCTAGATTTGTATAAAGCGTACTAAAATCGTATGTATTTATATTCTGATAATTTATTCCTTTTGTCTGTTTTAAAAATTCTTTTGTAGAATTAATACTGAAATAGTGTTTTATACCAGTATTAATTTCGATTACCTTGCAATATTTTTTAAAATGTGCTTTAATTACTTTAAGTATTTTATTCATATAGACAGAAAGTGGTTTTAATGTACATTTAAACGCACTACATATGAACTTAGGTTTTATTGAATTTTTATATAATTTTGGATTCCAAGAGAATATAGGTATAGTTTTATTATCCAATTCAACCTTTATACCCTTTTTATCCAATTTAGAACAGTGACTTGTAATAATTGTTTCTAAACTCAACTCACTACGTTCATATGTTGGATTTACATTTAAATCATTAGAATTAACCTCTTTCACTAGTATATCATAATAAAGCTTTTTGCATATGAAGACAAAGTTATTACTAGCTTTATCAATAGTTGTTATTATATAGTTATCCTTTAATTTAGTAAGTTCTTTATACATATCTTTATTAATTTTATCTTTCCTTTTATAATTGTTTGTTATTTTCATTTTATTTTTAATTTTATCAAATATATAATCTTTCCAAATTTTTATCTTAGATATATTCGAGCTTTCACTATTAATCAGCTTACTAAAGTAATCATTTAAGTTATTATATAACGAATTGTAAATTTTATTTTTGTCGTTGTTATTATTTAATCTATATTTATACCCTTTTGATAGCAGCTTTCTTAATTCACAATTTTCAATTAATTCTAGATTATGGGTACATATATGTTCATTTATTTTATCAAAACTAAGACTTTTACAATTGCATTCTGTTTCCATTATGTTTCTAATATTATCGTTACATATTGATTTTAATTCTTTATTATAATTACAAATGCTCCGTTTTAATAGCGGTAACAACTTATACCTTATTTTATGAATATATTTACTTAAATCTGACCCTATTATTTCTTTACTTTTAGAATTATTTAAAAGTCCGGCTATGTTTATGTTATCTATACATTTATTAATGAAGTTGATGGTTAATGTATATTTTCTATTGTTATTATTAACATTTATTGTACGATTATAGTATTTTGTATCACAATAACTGTCTATTATACAACTTAGCCTATCATAGTCGTTAATTAATTTTTGATTTATTGAACATATGATATCTTTAGAAAAACTTCTTATATTTACATAAAGATCTTTTAGCTTATTATCACTTAAAAGTTGTTTTAATATTTCTAATCGTTCATTTATATACATATATTTTTTAATATTTTTAACTCTATTTTTCCTATTCCTTTTATCACCATGACTTCTTGGTTTGCGTTTAACTGGATTATTATAATATAGTTGTTTATTATGTATTATACTACTTCTGCCAATTCTTTGTACCACGTCATTCAATCCTAATGGGTACATGGAATTAAGCGTTTTAATCCAAAAATCTTCTTTTTCTAATAGTTTTTGATTTAATATTGAAATGTTTTCTTCGATAATATGTTCTAAAATAAATAATTTACAGTTTTTAATATCATGTCCTATTAATCTCATATGTTTATGAAATATAGTTTGACTATTATGCTGTATATTATATATGTGTTGCCTAAACCTAGTTTTTAACATTTGATATGTTTTTCCTATATAAAATAGCGATAAAAATTTGTTAAATTAATTAACGATGAATAAAGTTATCACATAAACTAAATATAACTGTAAGACGAACGTGGATTAAATAACAAATTTATAGATATATTATATTTGGCGTTCTTAATGATTTTCTTCTCAGATTTGTGAATTTCATAAATTATTCGCAAGAGGGAGAAATACATATTTTGTAAATAGTCGGGGACTACCGAAATTTGGTATTTTTAATAACACGAACTTAAAATAATTTATCCCTGCGACGATTTGCAACACTGGTGATTCGTCACCGAAATTATTTGTTCTTACTATCTGTTGTCGTAATAAATCATTAATTATTTACTTCTTTAATTATTTGTGGCTCAACGATATGTTGTAAAAGAAATTTTTTGTATAATTTTTAAAGCTGATTGTTATATATTAAGTCACACCACGACGCCGAATATATGATATTGTCAACGTGCTCGAAAGTATTGAAGTTTTAACCAGGCAAGCGAAAAATCTCTACATATGGAACGGCTTTGACAATATTTCCGACACGTTATCTAAGTTGAAGGTATTGTTCACCAATAGAATAACTTTCTACGTGCTGCTATAGTAGCTCATGATTTCTGTATCCAACTGTTACTAAACTATTTTAGGCTAAATTGCACTTTATATCAATTTCAACTCGGGTGTATCATTGACACATGTGTACACATGAGTATTTTTGTGGACCCTTAGCCGTTTTGTAATTCATTGAAATTCAATTTCGTACTTGTGCTTCTATCGGATTTATCGTAAATGCTATATTTCCCAGTAAATTTTGAGTGAAATTTCATTCATGCTGTTCATATAGTCTTCTACGTTTTGTAATAACCAATCGTTGCATTTGAGATACCGTAAGATATCGATCTGATAGATAGATATTTATAACAGGTTACTAAAAAATAAAATCAAACGGTCCTGATGGAGCCATCACCAACATAAAACGGCTCAAACTTCGTACTTAATACACGAACACAATTCGTTCTTATAAGATCAGATAACTAATTCTACGTATTTTATACTATATACAAATAAAAATAAAGATCAATAATAAATAGTTACATAAGATTTTATACAATTTATATTTACATAAATTGTCGGCCCAACATTAATAACCATATCTCTATACGTTTCCCAATAATATTTTCCCTAAAATTCTCTGTACCAATTGCCGATCCTAATATATCAATACTGTAATGTTTCACTTGAATATTTCTTAATCCCTCAATGATTTATGTGTTTTCTTGATGTCTAAGCAAAATTGTCTTTATGGGGTTCGCAAAATAACCATATTTTGGACCATATTGTTTAAGCGTACTCCATACCATTTCCAGTTCATCTATTGGACCAACAGAGTTTGCGTCGTCTGCATACAATCGCTGTGTTATAGTTGGACATTGCTTTTTGACGCGAAGTATTAAAGGCAGTGATGACATCGCAAATATCGTCATTGCAAATAAATCTCTCTCTGTTACACCAGCCGTGAATAAATTGATTCACCACCGAGCACTAATTAGGAATCAATAGAATATACGTTTTCAAATGCACGAGCCAACGAGGGACATATATAGGGCATTTTATGAATAGCTACTGTACGGTTCAAGCGATTGAAAGCATTAGTTGCATCGATTGATAGTAATCCAAACGAGTGGCAACTATTGAATTTTTCTCTAAGGGAATGTACAGCTTGTTTTATTCCTATGTGTTGAGAGGTGCATTGTCGATCTACACCCGCAACGTCTGCAGGTTACATTTTATTTTGTCTATTATTGCTTTACAAATTATTCGTCTGCTGACATCAACCACACCAATCGGACGGATTCCTTCGTTTTTCTTAGGAATAACAACAAACCTGCAAGGAACAAATTGTTCAAGTACCTCCGTTTTAATACGCACAAATGCCTATTTAATAGCAAACTTGGCCAAAGCTACTGCTAGTTTTCTTGACGTTTCCCCAAAAGGTAGCAACATTTGCTTCCAAATACATGAATCGATTCCCGGTGGCCCGCCTGAACCAGATACTTATTTAGCTGCCCGAACAAGGGAATCGCTGTCTAGTTCCAAGAATGTCGAAGATTATGTTCTTTAGCTCCTGACAGAGGGTGATTAAGCAGTATATATGCACATAGTTATGACTGCTCCGGGTGTAAATCCCGTAACATATCTTTCACCGTAACTCCATTAATTATCACATCTGGCCGTACCGTTTCCTTTTTCAATCATCAGCTAATACTGATGCAGCTGCCTAATACTGATGGAGGTATACGCCCAGTAGCGGGAGGAGAATTGTTACGGATGGTGTGTGCAAAGTGTATTTGCACGAAGATGCGCGATAAGTTCACTCAAATATTTCAACCACAACAGGTCGGTGTTGTGGTGGCAAATGGCGCAGATTTAATAATTCACCAGGATCGACGATTTTACGAACAGATGCACACCTCGGAAAATTGGGTATGGGCGAAAGTGGATGTTTCGAACGCATTTAATACAGTTGACAGGTAATGCTATATTGACGCAGTCGACATTGAAGCACCTTCTATCGGACCGTGGATCAAATGGTGCTACTCGCAACCATCAAAATTACGATTTGGAGCAGCAAAAAGCCTTACATCGTCAGCAGGAGTACAACAAAGGAACCATCTGGGCCCATTCCTTTTCGTACTGGCAATCCAACGGATTATTCGGAATGTCGACTTAATCACAGGTATCGGTTTTAACAAGTGGCATTTATACGATGGAATAATTGGAGGTGAACCCAAGGCAGTTGCTATCACATTAAACATGATTGCAAATGAGCTGGAAAACATCGGACTATCAATGAATTGGCAAAATCTGAATTAATAGGCCACACAGAAGCAATTATCTCAACGCAGACAGGATGGACTCACTCTCCAGATACCAAGACTGACGGCAATTTCACTCTTTTGACCCAATTGGTATGCAAGAGTTTGTAGATGCATATCTCATAAATAGTTGCTTACCAAACCTAGTAAATGACACAGAGCTCGTCGCGTCACTTCCGGACGCTCATGTGGCTTACCTGCTATTGCGCCACTGTGCTTCCGCTCAACGAATAGCATTCCTAATGAGGAATGTAGATCCAGCAAGCACCGAACTTTTCTGTAAGCAGTTTGATAATGCTGTGATACGGGCGATGGAAATCATCGCTTCAATACAACTGTCAGCGCGAACACGATCTCAAGTTGAGCTCCCACTAAAAATGGGCGGTCTGGGCCTTAGGAGTACAAACAAACACAGAGTGGCAGCCTTTGCAGCAAGCGTCAGCACAGTGGCCGCGTTTGTGAACCAGGATCCAAATACATTTCCGGGCTTTGTAAACGCGAATGAAATACTTGCGCAACACGGAGCAGAAGTGGAACAACAGGCTTCATTTACAAGACAACATCAAATATCGTTCAAAATCGACTCAGAGGAGCGGAAAAATCTATTAGACACTAGAGTTGATTGGACAAGGGCCATACTAATAGCGGTATCACATCCATATGCGAACGCATGGTTACAATGCGCCCCAAATCGAAGTCTCGGCCTAGCTTTTACCGACCAAGAATTTACAATTTTTATAAGAATGTGGTTAGGTCTGCAAATTGCTCCAAGTGACTACCGTTGTAGTCGATTTTTTCGAAACGCAGATGCTGAGGGCTTCCATACACTAACTTGCAACTACGATGGTTTTCCAGAAATGCGTCATAATGAAATTCGTGACGTCATTCTCCAGGCGGCACAATCAGCAGGAATGCAGGTGGGTTGCGAGGTTCGCAACCTTGTTCAAAATCTACAAGAACGGCCAGCCGATATTATGATCTACGGGGATCCTTCAGATGCTATAGATTTCGCGGTAACACATCCACTACAGAAATCCTTTCTTCGCCAGTCAGCGTATATGCCTGGTTACGCAGCTGCGCAGTACGCATCATCGGTCAAAGATAGGAAAGTACCGTGCTAAAATGATTGAGGCGGGATATAACTTCATACCTGCAGTCTTGGAGTGTTACGGCGGCTGGAATATGGAAGGGGAGAAAATCATCAGACGAATCGCCCGATACTTAGCAATTCGATCATCTATACCATACAGCATCGCATCTGCACGGCTCTTTCAACGAATATCAATAGCACTCATGAGAGGAAATTCAAAAGCTATATTATCTAGCATTGATATGTTAAACCGACCGTATTACGAGATTGCTAACCCCATAATGGAGAATCCCACACGAAGAATGAACCCCTTCCAGGCACTTGATCTGGCAGTTGACTCTCTTCCATCGTCAATTGATCAGTCCGCTCCTGGATACATTGAATTTAACAATACAAATGAAGTAACTGTCACGCTAGCTAATATACCAGGATCCAGTGTCGATACGTCAGTTTTTACAGGAACTCATAAATTGTGTTCCTACAGAGATTGTGTACTTATAGAAGAAAACGGAAAATTCACACTAAAAGTATTGAGCTCTGCAATCACAGTAAAGCCCCAAAGTCTTTCAAGCAAAATTAAGCCACATTTTGACACCTTTCTGCAACAATGTGACAATTCATCAAATAATAACGACGCTGATGATCCTGAATCTTTACCTATAAACTCACAGCCAGAAACCGAAATTAGTAATAGACCGTCGGTTATATGACACATGACGTACATACATTATCTGATTATGAATGAACTGACAGTTTATCGAACGCAAATAGTGATAATCATGAATCGGACGGAAGTTTTAATTATGAAACAGAATTATCAACTGACTATTGTGAAACGGATCAAATAATCACGCCCACTATAAAACAAACAGATGATACCGGAAAAAGTCCGGATAGTTGTCAGTGGATCGGTTGATTCAGATATTCTAGATGATCAGGCGCTATCTGAAAAAAGTGATAACGAAGAGGAGGAAGTCTAACGATATCGATTATGGATGTTATACGGAGAGGTTAACTATATTCTACATTTTTCTATTTGTATATCATATTTTATTGTTGATTTCAACTATTTGTATTAATAATATTTTTTTTTCTTTTTTTTCTAACTTTGTACAGGAAAAACTGTTCCTGCAAATGGGCCATTAAAAAATTTGCAAATAAGCAAAATTTAAATCTTAACGATTATGACCATGCTCAGCGGGTCATTTTGAAATAGGGTGAAATGCCCTGGCAAATGCGCTACTCCTGTCTGGGCGATCCCGGGTCGAACGATGACCCCTGATGCAGCTCGACACAGGGCAAACCCGATTACTCGTTTCAAGCGACAAATGCATTCGGCGTAGGTTTGGTCTTCTGAATTCGTGCATTGCAGCCCCGCGATTTGTTGAAGTACCCGTCGTGCACCCATACCAATGCCGCCTGAGGTGGAAAAAACCAGCGGAATGAATGTTCCTCTTTTAATATCCGACACACGCTCATCATGTTTGGATCCTTTTCATTAATGATAAATAATAATATAATATATGATATATTATAATATGTACCGAGAATATGAGTTGCATGATTTAGTATTATGTAGTAATTGTAATCCTTGAAAGAGGCGACTAGCTTTATAGTATAAGGATGGGAAGGCCGATCTAAACGGATGTTAAAATCATCAAGTACAATAGTTGAGATGTAGGCGAGTAAAGTGTGTGAGAGTAAATCATGAAGTTCGACAAAGAAAGAGGTAGAAGTTGTACTAGAACCTTGGCGGTTTATAATAGCAGGGTTAAAATGGGATGACATAAGTGAAATTTGACAGAGAAAGAGTTCGAACGGTTTTGGGATAAAACAGGCACGGATCTGTTTTAGGAGAATATGATGACGAGAATGCAATGATGACACCATATTTATAGACGGGAGCGTGGCATTCGCTCAGAAAGAGACGGGCTTTGTTGACAACAGAGTAGCGAACAAAAATGAAAAAATGAACAAAATGAACAAACAACGATAAAAATACAAAAGCAATAAAAAATTTAAAACAAAATTAATTGTAGAATTGTTAAAAAACAAAATAATTTTTAATAATTAATGAACTACAAACTGCACTTCAAAAATAATTGTTATTAAATCCATATCGGGTTTATTATTTAGTATACATTTTTTAACTTTTTTCGCATAAGATATGTTTCTTGTAATTTACGCTCAAAAACGTTATTCTTCACCGAAATCACTTTACTTATGTCAAATCATATTTGACGATCACTGTTTAAGGAATAATTCTTTATAACAAACCTGATCCAATTCCTTTTCTATCATAATATTTAAATTTACCAATACATTTTGATAATCGTTGCCTCAATTGAATTATATACAATCTATCAAATCATCACAATGTATATACAATATACAATACTATCTTTATTGTAATGTGGTTTGTGTCTATTTTTTTTATTTTTTTTGGCATTTTCCTGTTATAAACAACAATGCTATTTTTGCTATTCCCTAAGCATATTACATTTTAAAAATTTTACTGTTACATCCTTCATGTTCCTTTGAAGTGTATTCATAAATTCCATTCAATTGAACTCGAGTGGTGTAAGTACAAATTTTAGATCGAGGAAAAGAACAGATCTTTGAGCATCTGTTCGTGAAACCTCAGATATATTGACTATGTTGTCGGTTTTGCATACATTCTTACGTCTAAACTTCGTAAATCGACGGTTGAGTTTCTTACTCGGACATTCCAGCTCATGAGGTTTGACTGTTCTGTTCAACCATCTAGACGGTTTGTTACTTTCTGTCTTATTAGAACATTGTATAACTAGCAATCTATTTTTCCCGGGATAATGTTAGATGTGTAGCTGTAATAATCACGTAATATTTTGGGGTACTGCATCTCAGTTTGCTTGGAACGATTGTTCCACCTAGTCAAATATTCACGAAATTTATATCGCGTTTGGATCAATATGTATAGCTTTCTTGAGTTTGAGTTCATGTGGTGTAATATTGTAAACAATACAGAATTGTAAGAATCGCTGATGAATAACTGCTATGGTCTTTACCTCACTTACCGGGATCGTACTGGAAACGATACTAATATTTGTAGGATTAGGTTCATATTTAAACCGGTACAGATTCGGATCGTCCATCGATGACGATACTAATAGAAATATGATATTGTATTTATTTAAACGAATCAAGGCAAACAGTATTTATTTTATAAAGATTTCGGGATTTATCCCTTCTTCAGTATAGCAAAATCAGTTATAAATTCTGTTTCTGCAATATTTATGATCTGTTATGAACTGCGTGTAAACTCTGGAAGAATTTGGAGAATTTTGATGTGGATCATTGATTATTCGGGCTTTATGGTAAATGATAGATGTGCTCCGAAACACCTAAATAAAGACATTGCAGATAAAATTATAGTGAAATACCCTCGACCTGGTAACATGTACTTATTACCAAAAATTCACAAAGATGTGACGCCATGTCCGGGAAGACCAATTATCAGCAATATTGACACTGCTACTGAAAAGCTTACAAAATGGCTACACCACGAGCTTTACCCCATCATAAAGGGAATACCATCCTACGTAGAAAGCACGGATGATTTCCTGCGTAAATTCCACGAATTAAAGGTCAACATCCCTGATGATGCTCCGCTAATAACGCTCGATATAGAGTCACTATACACACTCATGGCTAAAACAATCCCAATATACCAAACAAACGACTAAAATCTATACCGCCCTCATAAAGCTAGTTCTACAATTAAATACATTTGAATTTCAAAATCAATTATTCGTGCAAAAGATCGGCTAGACGATGGGTAGCTCGGTTGATCAAATATTCACCAGCTTTAATGTCGCTGACAGAATAAACATACACATTCAACACAACCCTTAAATCAATGGTTTGATGGCGCTATATCGATGATGTCTTTGCCATATGGACATGGTGTAATGTAAAGACATGGTGATGTCTTTGCCATATGCACATATATACATGGTGCTGAAAGCTTACAAATACTCATCGATAATCTAAATAACATGCGCAAAATTCGATTTACACACAATGTCCAAAATATTACAGCTTTCCTTTACACAGAGGTTAATAAAACAACAAATGGCTGGCGAACCCCACAACATAAAAAGTTCACCGGTATTCACACGATTTTAAATGCGCATAGTTGTGTTCCTAAGGATGTAACACGTATGATAATCAAGAATGAATTTGTAAAAATTCGAAAAATCTGTTCAACGGATGATGAGTTCAAAAAGAATGCCAACCTGCTGATACATAAGTTCTTCATGTGATGTAAAAGAAGAAAGATTGCCCGAAAGCAATTAGCAATTGGTTAGAAAAGACAGGGGCACGCTTCTCACAAAGAAAATTAAAGATCGTGAAAAAACTTGTTTTATGTAGTCATTCGACACCACCCGGCGCTCGAAAATCTTCAACGAGACATAAAGTCAGCAACAAATGTTGTCGACGCTGACTTTCAATAGTTCCTCCGAATTCCACTTATAGCCTTCCGAAGCCCATGCACACTTAACGACATGCTGAGGTATAAACATAGAGAGAGGTCTATGAGATAGAGAGAGGTCTGTAAGCACCGTTACAGGAGTTTCGTATAAAATAAAAGGTCGATACAATTGCAAAAGCAAAGGCGTTATATACATATTTAAGTGCGATAAATGCCCCAACATGTACGTTTGACAGACTGGCGGCCAGATGAACATCCGCACACACATGTCGCACACATCCGCATATATATATATATATATATATATATATATATATATATATATATATATATATATATATATATATATATATATATATATATATATTCGAAAGCGCAAGCTACGTCATGCAATTAGCATATAGTGAATTCTTTCTGCTTTAATCTATATATAGTATGTTTTTCATGTGTATACACTGTATTGCTGCAACTGATGAGGCTTCTCAAAGCCGAAACGGTACGCCGTCTTGCAGTGTAGAAGCATGAAATTCTCTATATATAGAGAAAAGCAGATAGGTGTAATAGACAGTCCTGGTTGAATCAAATCTTTAATTTATTTATTGGTCCTCCGAGGATCCCAGGCGGCGGTGCTGTTTCCTTTGTAATATATTATATTGGTCATTTAGTGATCCCGCTGATGTCTATTACACTGAAAAGAATTCATTGCATTGACTTCGAAAGCGCAAGCTACGTCATGCAATTAGCATATAGTGAATTCTTTCTGCTTTAATCTATATATAGTGTGTTTTTCATGTGTATACACTGTATTGCTGCAACTGATGAGGCTTCTCAAAGCCGAAACGGTACGCCGTCTTGCAGTGTAGAAGCATGAAATTCTCTATATATAGAGAAAAGCAGATAGGTATAATAGACAGTCCTGGTTGAATCAAATATTTAATTTATTTATTGGTCCTCCGAGGATCCCAGCACAAGATCACCCATTGATGATGCTTTCTATTTAATAATATTGATTAAAATCGTGAGATTTTAATTAATAACGATTAATTTATTAATAACGATTAATTTAATTTTAATTAATATTATATATACGGAAGAAGCAATATATACTAAGAAGTTAATAGTATAAAGATAATCGTTTTATTCAAGTTTTCGACCAACTGATGACCTTCTTCGTATATTTATTGAACAAATGAGATCTTTAGAAAAACTTCTTATATTTACATAAAGATCTTTCAGGCTATTGTCTCTTAAAAGTTATTTAATATTTCTAATTGTTCATATATATACATATCTTTTTTAATATTTTTAACTCTATTTTTCTTATTCCTTTGATCGCCATGACTTCTTGGCTGGTGTTTAACCGGATTATCATATAATTGTTTATTATTTACTATAATACTTCTGCCAATTCCTTGTGATACTTCATTTAATCCTAATGGTACCTGGTATTATATCTTTTAATCCAAAAATCTTCTTTTCTTTAGTTTTTGATTTAATATTGATATGTCGTCCTATTAATCTCATATGCTTATGAAATATAGTTTGACTATTATGCTGTATATTATATATGTGTTGCCTAAACCTAGTTTTTAACATTTGGTGTTTTTCCTAAATTCGCGCTCCACATGTACATTGTATTAGATACACTACATATGTCACTGCAACAATCACAATTGTTAGCGGCTCATATATATATGGATTTCTGATAAGCTAACCGGCAACCTTAAATAATTTTCAAAATATTAAATTGCTTCATAAACTGTTATACAATCCACGATTAGAAATGTATTCAAGCGTTCTGTAAAACACCCAATGTTCTTAAAGGGTTCAATCCTAAAGAATAGCCATGTGGATTTTGAAATTACGGACAGTTTGCAACAAAGCTTTTGTAAAAAAAGTAGTCTAACTTTTCCATTTCATATAAAAGTTCTATAATTAATACATTAGTACTTACGTATTTTCCAATTTTGTATAAATTTTTGTCAAGTCAATGATATTAACGTTGAATTTTCAGTGTCGCCACCCAGTTTAGTTGTATCAGACCAAATATACAATTGAGACCATCTAGCAGCATCTGATAACGAACAGCGATATTTAATATAATCTGAAACAAAAGATTTTAAAAGATCTACCTGTTTCACTTCACGTGCTACGCAACTTGGCTATTTACAATTACCTGGTGTTTTAAATCACGTGAAGCAGTTTAATGTGAAAACATCTTGGCCCCTTTTGTAAAATGAAAAACAAGACTTATTTAGAAAAGTTTATAAATCTTTTCTAAATTAAGGCAACTACTATTTGTTATCAATTCCTTCTGCTTGTGGAGTGATTTAATGCAAATTTGTCTATTGTTTCATAATATCCCCGATTCTTGTTTCCTTCTTTGTTGTAAGAATTTCGAAAACTTTAGGTTTTGATGGAAGCAAACAATGGTAGGCTGCGCTTTTTCGTAGTCAGTATTTTTCTTCCTATCATCAATACATATTGGCCTAGTTCTTTATTTTTCTAATACACTTGATTTACAGAGATAGTGCATTAGAAAAATAGCAAACGACAACCATAATGAAGGGTCAAAATAGAATACTGATTCCACAGTATTTTACAACGATCACCACATTATCTGCAATTGGGTATAGAATTTTAATTTGAAGTATTATCTGACGCACCGACGTATATTGGAATTTCCGCACCAGACTTTTCGTATATCTCATTAACACAAATCGATATATGTACCCATTTTTGATATTATGGAATAATGTACCCATTTTATATTATGGAATCACAACCAAAAAATGTTGCATAAGCATGTTGAATTTTCTATTTTGACATCTATTACACTACATTTTAGTATTTATCGTATAGAAATGGACTTTACTACTTTTGCACAACTTTGAAGACCAGACGATCTCAGTAATTCGCAATTTTTAATCATAAATTATGACAGCATACAAAATTAAGGTTTAACTTAGTCTTGCTGCCTTCTATTCTATTGCCATCGCAGCATGGTCATTATGTCAACAACATCACATAGCTATTGTTGTGGAACCATCAAATTAGGCTAATTACACAGTTTTGCTTAGATATTAACGATGTAGAACAAAGCCTTTACTGCATCTTCTATACAGATGATAAATAGTTTCTCTATGTTTTGATTGAACAATCAGCCAGTGGTAATACATCAAGTGGAGCAGGCAACTATTTTCAGTTACACACATTTTCAAGTGCAATACGGATTTATATTAACCTGGAATGCGTAAACCATGTTAAGCAAATTACAATATTAAATACAACGCTCGACACACTGTCCTTTCAATAGAACAGTGCATTTCATAATACTCTGAATTAGAAAAGAAGAAACATGCTAATGGTTGTATGTCAAACATGTCAAAAATAATTGAATTCAAATCTCAAACGATATCTTCAAATTTCAGATCGACTAGCTGAAATTAAATTACTTTAAATCGTTACATAAAATGTAGTGATATGTAGCGCATTTCAATTTCGATCGCTCCATGACAATTCCACGTCAAGGATAAAATTTGAGGAAGTTAATGTTTACATATAATTAAAAAGTTAGTATATGATATAGCCTTAAAAATATTTGTGCAAACTTCCTAGGTTGTTGAAATGAATTTTTTGCGAAATGTGTAAATTATTTATGGAAGTCATCCTATAAAGCGTATTAATCAGATCAGCTAACTGAGTTTCGTATTTTATACTGTATATATTAAAAATAATGCTAAATAAAAATTAAAAAATTAAATAATAAATAATTGGTATATAAAATTTTAATCTATATCTATAAAATTAAAATTTAAAATTAGAATTTAAAATAAAAGTCAATTTTTAAAATTGAAATTAAAAAAAAGACAATTTTTATGAATTGACTAATTAATAACATAAGATGTATAAGAATAAGGATTATATGTCATCATAAGGAACTGCTATGCTTTCAGGTTTCGGCTCCTATTCATTGACCCAACATAGCGAGGCCAAATACGAGCTAATGACGTATTTCCTCTGATTAAATTTGAGTATATAGTGTACCTTATTCTAATACAAAGCATATTACAATATGAATACAACGCTCGACACACTGTCCTTTCAATAGAACAGTGCATTTTATAATACTCTGAATTAGAAATCAATACTCTGAATTACAAAGCATATTGTTTATTATCTGTCCAAATATTTTTTGCTTAATAGTTTAAATTTATGTTGTATAATATTTTATTAATTTTTATATTTTACTATTTTCTGCTTGATGTTATTTTATAGTAACCTAGTTTAAAATGTATATTCTATTAAATTATTTAAATGATTTTGAAGAAAGCCAATATCGTTACAAATTGTTGCAATTCTTAAAATTTTATTATTTAATGTATTATATTTAATATTATATGGTATGCATAAATGTGCATGCAAAAATATGTACAGTCTCGCTCAAATGCAATTAGAGAGTATATGCTAATTCCTTTAAATTACCAAAAATATGGCAATGTCCAAATTATGTCATCTTTACGATGACAGCATACGCGGGTGTAACTGAGCTACTTATTGCGGTGCCTTTCGTTTGCTCGTACGTCTGTCCTTCGAATTCAAATATATAGTTCGACAGAACCAGCCCTTGAAGCTCGCTGATTTTTTCAACGAAAGGAACGGCAATGAGTATCACGATTCCACCCGCTTATGCTGGCCTGTATGTCGCAAATATAGAAGATAGGTTCTTTGCCACCCAACAAATCCTACCTACAGTGTGGCTACGGTACGTTGACGATTTGTTTCTCGTATGAGATCGTGAAAGTGACAAGTTAGACCAATTTATGCAACATTTGAATAAATTCAGTTAACTGAAGTTATTATTATAGCAAACAGAAGCAAATGAGCTACAAGCTCGTGTCGCTTACAAAACATATATTTCTTAACACAATTTCTTAACATTTCAAAACACAATTTCTTAACCAGACAATTGAAAAATTAGATTTTTGGACGTAGGCATCTATAAAGATCCTTCAGGCATCTGGCAAATGACACTACACCATTAATTTGATAAAACTCGATCAATCATTCACGCAATCAGTGGTCATGCACCCAAAATAAAGCGCCTAGTGATCCGTAATGAGCTAATAAGAGCTAAAAAAAATATGTTCGACCAGATCGGAATATGAACAAACCGTTGAGAACATGCGAATTGAATTCAAACATCGCGGATATCATAATCGTTTAATCAAAAGACTGTTCACAGAGGTGGGAAATATTAATCTAACAAATCTACTAAGAGAAAAAAATAGTTCTACCTTTATAACAAACAACCCTAAAAAACAACATCTAGAGAAGTATCTTGTGCATCACATTCACCCAATCACTACAAAATTTACAAAAGGTATCAACACAATCATAAGTAGACTACCATAGGAACTTAAACAAGACATACTGTCACCACTAATATCATATCATGGAGGACGCTCTATCAGTGATATATTGTGGTAATACAGGCATGCAATACATCACGCTGCAAAAATGTTTTCAACAAATGAAGGAATCAATATTTTTTGCAAGTTCAAAAATTGGATCCACGTACAGAGTTGAGGGACAACTCAGCTGCAGGACGGAATGTTGTGTGTATCTATATGAGTGTACATGCTATAAGGCTCAATATGTGGGGCATACGGGGTCAGCCTTCAACATAAGGGTAAATAATAGGCCAGTAGCCATTAAAGCTAAACGAGTGAACAATGACGTTTCAGTTTGTCACATGCTGGAGAACTATAATCACATTATAACCACAACCCTAATAGCTCAAGCAGCAGACGTAAATTTGAGAAAACATCTCGAAAGCTATTGGAACGGACAAATAATGCTCAAATCCATCCAAATCAGTTTGTACAAACTGACCTTGATGGCTTAAATCCTAACAACGAGTATCGGCTACCTTGATTTGGATGGGCTACAACAATAGCCCATCCTATATCATCGATAATGATGATAAGCTCATCATTATCGGCTACAACAATTGATTATTATCTTATCTTTACGTAAAGATCGTTTAGTTTATTATATTTTTTAAAATAATTTAAACACATTGTAAAACGTATTGTAGCCTGATCGGAATTAATAAAATATAAATTCAAATTAAAAAAGATAAAATAACATATTATAAAGGATACGATAACATATTATATATAAATATAATCTAATATAATCTTTTGAATATTTTATTCAAAAAATATAAGTTAAATATTGATACCAAGAATAAAGTAAATATGAATACCATGGATTAAATCGAATTACTGAAGGCTTTATTTTAGTACACATTTATTCTAATAGTGTTAGAATAAAAACAAAAATTCTTATATGAGTTATAAAAGTTCTTTTCAAAATTAACACATTTACATTTTTGAATTTTAATATAAAACAAAACATGTAAATCGCGTAAACTTATCTAGCAAGTTATTTGAAACTTTAGTATTGTAATTAGATTATAAAATGAAACATTAGAAAATAATACTTCACTATCGTAAAGATATATACATGCAAATCTTATAATAACTATAACATTGAAAATTACTGGTGTTGTTATATTAATAAGAAATAATTTCAATAAAACTTTTTTAATTAACACGAAGAGGAAAGTATAAATCTGCATGCATTATTACAATCTTCGTCTGGAAGGTTAACCCGGAATGCAGCTACATTCCGAGTTAGGCCAATTCCGTTGCGGCAGGCGCATTTCGTATTAAGCTTCCCGACGAATGTTGTAAAAAATCATGCAGGTTTATACTTTTCTGTTCGTATTAATTAAAAAAGTTTTATTGAAATTATTTCTTATTAATATAACGTCACCAGTAGTTTTCAATTCATATAACTACTATATACGGAGTGACGAATCTTAGCAGGTTTAGTGACGAATCCTCATGTTTACTGTGGATTAAGCACTGTCGAAGTTGTGTAGCTACAGGACCACACTGATTAGACCAACCTGTAGTGATGAGTAGACTAAGGTCGAAACGCCCCATTGTGGGGATAGGCGTCTTTGGTAGGCGCATTCCGGATTAAGCTTCCCGTCGAAAGTTGTAAAGTAGCATGCAGGTTTATACTTTCCTGTTCGTGTTAATTAAAAAAGTTGTATTGAAAGTATTTCTTATTAATAATACGTCACCAATCGTTTTCAATTATTTATTTAATTATTTAATATAAAATACGTAGACTCAGTTATCTGATTTGATTATTGACAATTTTAATTTCTTATTAATATAAGAAATTATAAATCATCGGATTAAATTATAAATTGTCAATCCACATATAGTGGTTATATGAATTGAAAACTACTGGTGACGTTATTCTTCAACAGTGGAAGAGCGTGCGCTTAATGAATTCCTTTAAGAGAATTCCTTTCAGTACTTAATCATCTTACTGGTGATTAAGTACTGTCGAAGTTGTGTAGTTACAGGACTACACTGATGAGACCAATTTGTAGTGATGAGTAGACTAAGGTCGAAACACCCCATTGTGGGGATAGGCGTATGTGGTAGGCGCATTCCGGGTTAAGCTTACTGACCAAGGTTGTTAAAAGGCATGCAGGTTTATACTTTCCTGTAGGTGTTAATTAAAATTATTTCTTAACTATAATATATATCTAACTAAAATTCAATTTTTACATAAAAATTGAATTGTATTTGATTGCATCTGTGAGCTGAAATTTTTCCGATTGTGGCACGATATTATCCTCACAGGTATTGATCTTATTTTTGATACAGCAGGACGCTACTAATCAGTCTGGGTGGGTCTCATCAGCTGCTGATCCAGACCTACATTTCACGTTTCGACCCTTATTATCTGCTTTCTCCGTTGACTGATGCTGATCGGATTTGAACTCAGGACGTCTGTATCGTGATTCAACGCAACATCCACTAAGCTGGCTGCTCCAGTGGTGTAGATATATGGTGGTTAGAATACGATCCCCTACCCAAAGTAATATACAGAAATGTATATCTACACCACTGGAGCAGCCAGCTTAGTGGATGTTGCGTTGAATCACGATACAGACGTCCTGAGTTCAAATCCGATCAGCATCAGTCAACGGAGAAAGCAGATAATAAGGGTCAAAACGTGAAATGTAGGTCTGGGTCAGCAGCTGATGAGACCCACCCAGACTGATTAGTAGCGTCCTGCTGTATCAAAAATAAGATCAATACCTGTGAGGATAATATCGTGCCACAATCGGAAAAAATTTCAGCTCACAGATGCAATCAAATACAATTAAAAACTATCATTGCAAGTGGCAGCATGAAAAACGGGTGATCCGGCTAGCGGATCACACACATCGGGTAGGTTTCTAATAGATCGTTAGAATACGATCCCCTACCAAAAGTAATATACAGAAATGTATATCTACACCACTGGAGCAGCCAGCTTAGTGGATGTTGCGTTGAATCACGATACAGACGTCCTTAGTTCAAATCCGATCAGCATCAGTCAACGGAGAAAGCAGATAATAAGGGTCAAAACGTGAAATGTAGGTCTGGGTCAGCAACTGATGAGACCCACCCAGACTGATTAGTAGCGTCCTGCTGTATTAAAAATAAGACCAATACCTGTGAGGATAATATCGTGCCACAATCGGAAAAATTGAATTAATAGAATATATGATAATCATTTTAATATATGATAATTTTGATAAATCAAAATTATCCATGTTTAGACAAAAGTTGTTACAATGGGAAAGGTATTAGTAGCCTTATTATAGCTAACTTATTGTTAAGTTATATAGAATATGAATTTAAGTTTAGAAACAATTATCACAACTCACTGTTCTATAATGAAAAAAGTAAATTGTTTTTATCAAATAATAAAACTCCACCTATATTATGTTGGAATCCAAAGTTACATAAATATCTAATAAAACGTAGGTTCATATAACTCAGTTTATATAAATAAAATACTTAGAGTAATTAAAACAAATTTCAAAATTGTTGAAAGCTAATCGAAATTTGAATTCAAAATTACATAAAAATCTAATAAAACCTACGTTCATATGTAGTGCTTTTAAATGTACATTAAAACCACTTTCTGTTTATATGAATAAAATACTTAAAGTAATTAAAACACACTTCAAAAATATTGTAAATTAATCGAAAGTGATACTGGTATAAAACTCTATTTCAGTATTAATTTTACAAAAGAATTTTTAGAACTTACGAAAGGAATAAATTTTCAGAATATAAATACATACGATTTTAGTACGCTTTATACGAATCTAGATTTAGGAGATATTAAAGAAGCGTTAGTAAAATTAATTAATCTTATATTCGGAAAAATATATACATATTTATGTTGTAATAACTATAACGCCCATCTATTAAAAATTTAACCCTCAAACAAATATAAATATATGGATAAAATTGAATTTATAGAAGCCTTAACTAGTTTGACAAATCAAAATTATTCAAAAGTTGGGATATATATTTAGTTATTTTGAAATTTGATGATTTTGTATTTAGACAAATAAAAGGTGTAACAATGGAAGGTAATAGTAGCCCAATTATAGCTGACTTTTTTTAAGCTTTATAGAATATGAATTTGTTCGTAAATGTGTAAAAAATATATCTAAATTATATAAAGATATGAAACATATATTTCGATATGTTGATGATATATGTATATTTAACTTTAACAATTTTTATTCAATAAGTAACAAATTTATCCAGATAGCCTTATTCTTAATAATACCAATATTAATGTTAAAGAAGCATATATTTTTGCTTCTTTATATATATTTTTGCTTGAATCAAAACATATATCTAAATTATTTTAAGATATAAAATATGTTTCGATGCATTGATGATATATGTGTATATAATTCTAATGAATTTTTAGAACAGACAAAAGGAATAAATTTTAAAAATATAAACACATACGATTTTAGTACGCTTTATATTAAAGAAGCGTTAGTAAAATTAATTAACCTAATATTCCGAAAAAGATATACATATATATGATATAATAACTAAAACGCCTATTTAACAAAAATCAACCATCAAGTAAATGTAAATATATGGATAAAATTGAATTAATAGAAGCCTTAAGTATTTTGATAATATAGAATATGAATTTGTTCATAACTGTGTAAAAACTAAATCTAAACAATATAAATATATGAAATATATGTTTCGATACATTGATGATATATGTGCATTTAACTCTAATAATTTTTATTCAATAAGTGAACAAATTTATCCAGGTAGCCTCTTTCTTAATAAAACCAATATCAAACGGTCCTGATGGAGCCACCACCAACATGAAACGACTCAAACTTCGTACTTAATACACGAACACAATTCGTTCTTATAAGATAAGATAACTAATTCTACGTATTTTATACGATATATAAATAAAAATAAAGACAAATAATACATAATTATATAAGATGTTTTACAATTTATATTTTTTATCAAGTTAAAATTTAAATAATTATTAGAACTGAACATAATGTTAATTAAAATTGCTTTTAAATAGTTGATAATTATCTATTATTGATAAATATTTATTGAAGCTGGATCAAAGAAAAGAGGGAATTATTTTTGATATTTCGCACACTTCCGTTAGCATCTTCAGAAAATTACAATCAAAATTACATTGTAATTTTCTGAAGATGCTAACAGTAGTTTACGAAATATCAAAAATAATTTCTTCTTTTCTTTGATCCAGCTTTAATAATTATTTATCAATAATGGATCATTATCAACTATTTAAAATTTTAAATTGAAATTTAAAATAAAAGTTATTTTTTATGAATTGACTAATAAATAACAGACGTTGTATCAAAATAAGGATTAGAGGTCATCAGGAGTAGCTGCTATGCTATCATGTTTAGTCCATATTTCTCGATCCAACCTAGCAGCGGAACCAAATACATGCTAGTGACGAATTTCCTCTGATGAAATTTGATTGTTTAGTATATATTATTCTAATACAAATCATATTGTTTATCATTCATCCGTAAAAAATTTTGATTAATAGTTAAATTTATTTTAAATATTATTTTGTGTTGAGTCAAATACATGTTAAAATAATGTCGCATCAATTTTCATTTTTATGTTGTTTTTAAATAAATTTATAATTTATTTATTCTACCCAACATAACAGTGGAGTCAAATACATGTAAATAATGTATTTTACTTGATAACATTTGATTATTTAGTATCTTATACAAAGTATATTATTATCTATCCATAAAAAATGCCGCTTAATAGTTAAATTTATTTTAAATATTATTTTGTAGATTTATACTTCTCCATTATAAAAAAAATAGAAAAAAAATCATCAAACTCTCTTGAAAATTAGCAGAAAAATAATGTCGTATCAATGATGTCGTAATAATGCATAGTTTCAATATTTCTGACATAGGTTATATTATCGGGAAAATAAAGTCCACAGATCAATAATAACCTGTCAGTAGGACAAATGAGATCAGATTAGTTCATATAAAGAGGCCACAACTATGTAGGAGGTAGTGGATACTTTGTACTTCTTAAGTACATCCTATAAGCTATTTCGTGTTGCCCGGTCGAACGCCTTATCCATATCCACAAAACACATGTGGATTGGTTGAGCTTACTCTTAGGTGCGTTCGAGAATAGTTGAAAGAGTGAAGAGATTATTCGTAGTACATCGACCAGAACGAAAGCCGCGTTGCTTCTCCTGAAACTGTCCCTCGACTATCGGTCATATCCTTGGCTCAAGGGTAAAAAGAGTAATGCTCCTATAATTTAAACATTCTTTTCGATTCCCTTTCTTATAAATTGCAATCGCTATCCTAGTTTTCTAATCACTAGAAACCTATCCGGAATCAGTGATACGTTAAAGAGAGCCAGTGAAATAGTATTTTATACCTTAAATGTCAAGAATCTTCAAAATATCATGTCGTATCTCATCAACCGCAGCAGTAATGATCATTACTGCTGGGGTTGAATATTTACTATTACCAAGTTTATGAACAAAAGTAATGACCTATGTTAAGCTAATGTGATCTTTCATAATGGTTCGAAGATTCTTCTTACACAAGAGAAGGCACTCATCCTAATTAAATATACCTCTAAAATGATGTATCCAAAGAAAGTATGTCTTTGATATCGGTTAGCAGATGCCCATGATTGTCTAAAACAGTCTGAGCAAATTTATTCTTTCCAACACGAAGCTTGTTTATTCTTCAGAACATCTGAGAAACGGACCAATAATCAAGTTCAAAAAGCTCACCAAACTTCACTCAAGTTGCTTTTTTTTTGACTCAGCAACTGCTAGAGATGCAGCTCTCCTAGAATGTCGAAACCTGTTAACAGCACAATTACTTATTAGACAAGTTTGTCTTAAAGGCTACTTTCTTCTGATGGACATCATCTCTTATTACTGGTGTCAACCAAGCAGTCTGAAGATTGCCTTCACGACAGACACCTACATCCTTCAAACTACAGCTCTTCGAAGTCGCTTTGCCAATCAAAGTTTTGAATATAAAACAATTCTTGTTCAATATTCTATACCTCTTCCCGCAATTAGGAAAAGCCCGCCCGGGTATAGTTAGTAAAGACTTCCCTTCATTTGCATCTTCCAGACGTTCCCAATGAATCCCAACATTACTTTTAGGTTTGTCATGCCTGACTGGAAGCCTTCTTCGACCGATAATCATACTAACTACAAGGTAGTAGTCGGTTGACAGTTCAGCCCCTCTCTTCGCACGTGTGTCCAGGACATATCGTCGCAAATCAGATACGATAACGAAATCGATCATTGATCGTTGATTAAGAGGATCCTGATGCTATGTGCATGCGTGGATTTCTCTATGTTCGAACAATGTGTTGGTTATTGACAAATTGTTACGAGAACAGAAATACAACAACTCAACAACACTCGCGTTCAGATTAGAGATTCCGTACCTGCCACAATTCCTTTCAAATGCATAGTCATTGCAAACGTGAGCATTGAAGTCGCTTAATATAATGAGAAAATCACCCGCAGGCTTACTTTACACTAAATCCTGAAGATCATTTACAAAAGCGGTATATTCCGAGCTAGTGTTGGGTGCATAAGCACACACAACAGTTAACCCCTTACCTCATTTGATTACAAGTCCCAGGGACGCAAATCTTTCATTTACTGGGTAAAACTTCTTTGCAGTTTACGACAACCTGGTGTTTGTGTCTATCCTTATCCCCGACTGTCGACGATTTTCCGTGTCAACTCCCAAATAGGTCAAGTTCTAACTTTGATCCAAAAGTTGAGTAGCGGAACCAAAATAATGAAAAGAGGTAACCCTGACTATTTGTAAACCGGATCGATTAAACTTCCTCACTAGATCTGTTTTTCTCGTCAGCGATGTAACGTTCTACGTTTATACAACAGTTTTACTGTTTACACTACAGTTTTACTGTTCACATAACAATTAACCCCTATAAGTTCAATATTTAAACAGTGTAACTACCCATTTTTATTCAACAAGTGTTTGGCTTTTCAAAACAGAAAGCATGTTTTATTCTTGTACCTAAGGATAGCGGCAGCTGTTGAAATACTGAATCTTTAAGATTAAACTAATAAAATCTAAAACGATTAAGTTAATGGATATTTTTATCCAAACGCCTTTCACAATATAACTATTAACTTAAAATTTAAATATATTTTTTGATGTACACATATTTGTGAAGCATTTTTCTATTTGAAATTTCCTTACATAAATATCCAAAACATATCGCCATATATAAATTTAAATATACATCATTCACAAATCAAATGACTTTTTGTTACCTTGAAAATATATTCCTTAAAGTTGAAATCGTATGTAAACGACATATTTTAAAGAGATAATAAAAGCAAATTTGAGCGAAATTACTTGAAATGAAAGCTCAATCTAAATTTTTATTTCATAAACCAATTTTTATTAATTCACGTTTTCTCGTAGTGAAATTTACAAGGATCGAATGGCTTTTAATGATTAAATCTAGAAAATTAAAGTTTAATTAATAATTCGACATTTTTAATTTGTGTAACGCCTATCTAACAAAAATTATAACGCCTATCTAACAAAAATTAAACCATCAAATAAATATAAATATATGGATAAAATTGAATTAATAGAATCCTTAAATATTTTGATAAATCGAAATTATTTAAAAGTAGGGACATCTATATTTAGACAAGTAAAGGGTGTTCCAATGGATGGTAGTAGTAGCCCAATTATAGCTGACTTGTTTTTAAGCTTTATAGAATATGAATTTGTTCATAACTGTGTAAAAACTAAATCTAAACAATATAAATATATGAAATATATGTTTCGATACATTGATGATATATGTGTATTTAATTCTAATAATTTTTATTCAATTAGTGAGCACATTTATCCAGAAAGCCTTATTCTTAACAAAACCAATATTAATGATAAAGAAGGTGTATATCTAGATATGAACATTAAATTAACATTAACTAAAACTACTATTAATTTATATCGTAAAGATGACATATTTTAAATTTACAAGAAACATATTTTTGCATGAGCATTCATGCATACCATATAATATAAAATATAATACATTAAATAATGAAATTTTAAGAATTGCAACAATATGTAATGATATTGGCTTTCTTCAAAATCATTTAAATAATTTAATAGATACATATTTTAAACTAGGTTACTATAAAAATAACATCAAGCAGAAAATAGTAAAATATATAAATCAACACAATAATATAAAGAATAAATTTAAACTCTTAAGTGGCAAATTTTTATGGATGGATAATAAATAATATACTTTGCATTAGAATAAGATACTAGATAGTTATTTCAGAGGAAATACATCATTAGCATGTATTTGGCCCAGCTGCTATGTTGGGTAGAGGAGTTAGGGGCCGAAACCTGATAGCATAGCAGTTCCTCCTGATGACCTCTAATCCTTATTCTGATACAACGTCTGTTATTTATTAGTCAATTCATAAAAATGACGTTTATTTTAAATTTCAATTTTTTATTTTAACTTGATTTAAATTATAGAAAATCTAAAAACAATTATTAATTTTATTATTTAATTATTAAATTTTGATTTAGCATTATTATGTTTTGTTTATTTTATAATTATATTAAATACGTATACTCAGTTAGCTGATTTGATTTGTTCTACTGACATGTTATTATTGACCTCTGGACTTTGTTTTCCAGTAATATGACCTCCGTCAGAAATACGTAGACTCAGTTAGCTGATTTAATATTACACAATATTAAATGATTTATTATTTACAAGTTAATGACAAGACAGATGCGTTGACTATTTTAACATTTATTTAAAATTAACAAAGTTGATTTATCAACTTTGTTGATTTTACGACTCTAACGCGTTTAATTGTAAGATTATAACCTCAAACAGATCAATCCGTTATAAAAATTCAAGTTGGTTAAATATTAGCTTACTACAACAAAAATATTTCTAAATAATCGAAAAATAAACTGCACGCTTAAAACATTAAATAGTGCAGTACAAATTTGAAAGAATATCTAATTTAAATAATTTTGAATTTAGTTCTAAAAGTTAACAATCTGATCATCCTTGATTTTATAGAAATAATATTATTAAAACAAAGTAGAAACTATTACGAAGGGAAATAGTCCAGCTGCTACATTACAATGCTTTAATAGTTTTCATGATTGGTAGTCGACATTTGATAAATACAATATCCAACTCTCATTAACTGTGATGGTGTTGGCCATCACAATTTATCAAAAGCAAGCACCAGATGTCATCATTTCGTAGAAATTTTAGATTTAAGGTAGAGTAACGTTTTGCCGACATAATAACAAAACTTAAAGATGCTGAAATATATATGCATAATTAATTTGCTCCGTAATGACAATCGAAACTTAATGTGATCAAGTTAAATATTTTTCATATCACAAATGATTCATTTTCCTTATAAACAAGTAACGCTATTCGTTGAACAAAACTGCATAGGTCGATTAGAAAGTACACAAGAGTGTTGTGATATTATAATAAATCATAAACTAATAAAAAATAAATAATTATTAGTTTAATAAACATTTGTGTATTTACTTCCAAATGTTAACAATTTAGCCATTTTTGATTTTATATATAAACAATATTTTTAAAGCAATTATTTATTATAATTAAATAATAAATAATTATAAATAAATGATAATTGTTATATAAGATTTTATACCATTTATATCAAGTTAAAATTTAAAATTGAAATTTAAAATAAAAGTCAATGTATATGAATTAACCAATAAATAAGGATTAGAGGTCATAAGAATGAACTACTATGTAATCAGGTTTCGGCCTCTAACTGCTCTAACTAACATAGAGGCAGGCCAAATACGTGTTAAGGACGTATTTCCTCTGATTAAATTTGATTATATAGTATATTATTCTAATACAAAGTATATTATTTGTAAATAATATATTAAAAGTAAAGGTAAATAAAGATAAATATTAAATAATTATATAATATTTTATCATTTACAATTGAAATTTAAAATAAAAGCCAATTTCCATGAATTGAAAATACATAATTAATAATATATCAGAATAAGGATTAGAGGTCATCAGGAGGAACTGCTATGCAATCAGGATTAAGTCAATACTCAACTACCTAACATAGTAGCGGGGCCAAATACGCGCTCACGACATATTTCCTCTGATAAAATTTGATTATTTAGTGTACCTTATTGGTAGGAAAGGATCTAATTTGAAATCATTTATGATTTCAAATTAAATCAGCGTTGGTAGGGGAAGTCGATGACTTCAATTTGAAAACCAACATATTATTCCTAATGATTACTATTATCAAACTAGTCAAATATGTTTTGT
>WNNJ02001866.1:0-12161 GCA_012934845.2 Pomphorhynchus laevis
TTTTTAATATTACAGATTTATGTATTTCTCATGTACGTATATAAACAGGTAGTCAAAGAAAGAAGCAAATTGTGTTTTATTTATCACCCGTCAATATTTTAAAATTGTAATTCGTTATTTAATATATTATCACATCCTAATTATTAATCATAATATTACAGATTAAAGTGTTTATCACGTCGTTTTGTTAACAGGTAGTCAAATGAAGAAGCAAATTGTGTTTTATTAATCTTCCGTCAATATTTTTAAATTGTAATAGTTGTTTGATATATTATCACATCATAATTATAAATTATTTTATAATTTTTTTAATATTACAGATTTTGTTATTTCAAACGTCCGTTTATTAACAGGTAGTCGAAAAAAGAAGCAAATTGTAATTTATTCATCCTCCGTCAATATTTTAAAATCGTTATAGTTGTCTAATTTATTATCACATCAAAATTATAAATTATTTTATAATTTTTTAATATTACAGATTTATGTATTTCTAATGTACGTTTATAAACAGCTAGTCAAAAAAGAAGCAAATTGTTTTATTCATCCTCCGTCAATATTTGAAAATTGTAATTCGTTTTTTAATATATTATCACATCATAATTATTAATTATTTTATAATTACATTATATTACAGATTTATGTGTTTATCATGTCCGTTTATTAACAGGTAGTCAAATGAAGAAGCAAATTGTGTTTTATTAATCCTAGGTCAATACATCAAAATTGTAAGACGTTATTTAATATATTATCACATCATTATTAAAATTATTTTATAATTTTATAATATTACAGATTTTGTTATTTCTGACGTCCGTTTATAAAGAGGTTGTCAAATGAAAAAGCAAATGGTGTGATATAAATCCTCCGTAATATTTTAAAATTGTAATACGTTATTTAATATATTATCACATCAAAATTATATATTATTTTATAATGTTAAAAATATTACAGATTTTTCTATTTCTCATGTCCGTATTTTAACAGGTAGTCAAATGAAGAAGCAAATTTTGTTTTATTAATCCTCTGTCAATATTTTAAAATTGTAATACGTTATTGAATATATATTATCACATCATAATTATAAATTATTTTATAATTCTAAAATATTATGTATAATTTATATATTATGTATTTTTTATAATTTTATGTATTTCTCATGTCCGTTTATTAAAAGGTAGTCAAGTGAAGGAGCAAATTGTGTTTTGTTAATCCTCCGTCAATATTTTAAAATTGTAAAACGCTTTTTAATATATTATCACATTACAATTATAAATTATTATTTAATTTTATAATATTACAGATTTATGTATTTCTCATGTCTGTTTATAGACAGGTCGTCAAAAAAAAAGCAAATTGTGTTTATTAATCCCCCGTCAATTTTTTAAAATTGTAATACGTTATTTAATATATTACCACATCAAAATTATATATTATTTTATAATTTCATAATATTACAGATTTATGTATTTCTCATGTCCGTATATTAACCGGTAGTCAAATGAAGAAGCAATTTGTGTTTTGTAAACCCTCCGTCAATACATTAAAATTGTAATACGTTTTTAAATATATTATCACATCATAATTATAAATTATTTTATAATTTTATAATATTACAGATTTAAGTATTTCTCAAGTCCGTTTATAAACAGGTATTGAAATGAAGAAGCAAATTGTGTTTTATTAATCCTCCGTCAATATTTTAAAATTGTAATACTGTATTTTATAGATTATCACATCAACATTATTAATTATTTTGTAATTTTATAATATTACAGATTTTTTCTATATCTCACGTCCGTTTATTAACAGGTAGTCAAATGAAGAAGCAAATTGTTTTTATTAATCCTCCGTCAATATTTTAAAATTGTAATACATTATTTAATATGTATTTTCACATCATAATTCTAAATTATTATTAAATTCTATAATATTATGTATAATTTATATATTATGTATTATTTCTAATTTTCTGTATTTCTCATGTCCCTTCATTAACAGGTAGTCAAATGAACGAGCAAATTGTGTTTCATAATTCCTCCGTCAATATTTAAAAATTGTAATACGTTATTTAATATATTATCACATCATAATTATAAATTATAATTTAATTTTATAATATTACAGATTTATGTATTGCTCATGTCTGTTTATTAACAGGTAGTCAAATGAAGAAGCAAATTGTGTTTTATTAATCCTCCGTCAATATTTTAAAATTGTAATACGTTGTTTTATATATTATCACATCAAAATTATAAATTATTTTTTAATTTTTTTAATATTACAGATTTATGTATTTCTCATGTCCGTTTATAAACAGGTAGTCAAATAAAGAAGCAAATGGTGTTTTATTCATCCTCTTTCAATATTTTAAAATTGTAATACGTTGTTTAATATATTATCACATCATAATTATTACTTATTATATAATTTCATAATATTACAGATTTATGTATTTCTCATGTCCGTTTATTAACAGGTAGTAAAATGAAGAAGCAAATTGTGTTTCAAAATTCCTCCGTCTTTACATTAAAATTTTAATTCCTTATTTAATATATTATCACATCATAATTATAAATTATTTTATAATTTTATGATATTACAGATTTATTTATTTCTCACAACCGTTTATTAACAGGTAGTCAATTGAAGAAGAAAATTGTGTTTTATTAATCCTCCGTCAATATTTTAAATTTGTAATACTTTTTTAATATATTATCAAATCAAAATTATAATTTTTTTTATAATTTTTTTAATATTTCAGATTGATGTATTTCTCGTATCCGTTTATAATCAGGTAGTCAAATAAAAAAGCAAATTGTGTTTTATTAATCCTCAGTCAATATTTTAAAAATTTAATACGTTGTTTAATATATTATCACGCCAAAATTTTAAACTATTATATAATTTTTTTAATATTACAGATTTATGTATTTATCATGTCTGTTTGTAAGCAGGTCATCAAATAAAGAAGCAAATTGTGTTTTATTTATCCTGTGTCAATATTTTAAAATTGTGATACGTTTTTTAATATATTATCATATCATAATTATTAATTATTTTTTCATAATATTACAGATTTATGAATTTCTCATGTCCGTTTTTTAACAGGTAGTCAAATGAAGAAGCAAATTGTGTTTTAATGATCCTTCGTCAAAATTTAAAAATTGTAATACGTTATTTAATATATTATCACATCAACATTATTAATTATTTTGTAATTATATAATATTACAGGTTTTTGTATTTCTTACGTCCGTTTATTAACAGGTAGTCAAATGAAGGAGCAAATTGTGTTTTATAAATCCTCCGTCAATATTTTAAAATTGCAATTCGTTTTTTAATATATTATCACATCATAATTATTAAATATTTTATAATTTCATATTATTAAAGCTTTCTGTATTTTCATGTCTGTTTATTAACAGGTAGTCAAATAAAGAAGCAAATTGTGTTTTAATGATCTTTCGTCAATATTTTAAAATTGTAATACGTTATTTAATATATTATCAAATCAACATTATTAATTATTTTATAATTTTTTAATATTACAGATTTATGTATTTCTCACATCCGTTTATTAACAGGTAGTCAAATTAAGGAGCAAATTGTGTTTTATTAATCTTCCGTCAATATTTTAAATTTGTAATAAGTTATTTAATATATTATCACATCATACTTATTACTTATTTTTTAATATCATATTATTACAGATTTATGTATTTCTCATGTCCGTTTATTAACCGGTAGTCAAATGAAGAAGCAAATTGTGTTTTATTAATCCTCCGTTTATACATTAAAATTGTAATACGTTATTTGATATATTATCACATCGTAATTATAAATAATTATATAATTTTATAATATTACAGATTTATGTATTTCTCACGTCCGTCTATTAACAGGTAGTCAAATGAAGAAGCAAATTGTGTTTTATTAATCCTCCGTCAATATTTTAAAATTGTAATACGTTGTTTAATATATTATCACATCAAAATTTTAAACTTTTTTTTAATATTTATAATATTACAGATTTATTTATTTCTCATGTCCGTTTATAAACAGGTAGTCAAATAAAGAAGCAAATTGTGTTTTATTCATCTTCCGTCAATATTTTAAAATTGTAATACATTATTTAATATATTATCACATCATAATTATTAATTATTTTGTAATTTCATAATATTACAGATTTATGTATTTTTCATGTCCGTATATTAACAGGTAGTCAAATGAAGAAGCAAATTGTGTTTAATTAATTCCCGTCAATACACAAAAATTGTAATACGTTATTTAATATATTATCACATCATAATTATAAATTATTATTTTTTCATTTTATATTATTACAGATTTATGTATTTAACTTGTCTTTCATTTGGTAGTCAAATGAAAGAGCAAATTGTGTTTTATTAATTCTCCGTCAATATTTTAAAATTGTAATACGTTATTTAATATATTATCATATCATAATTATAAATTATTATTTAATTTTATAATATTACAGATTTAAGTATTTCTCATGTCCGTTTATTAACAGGTAGTCAAATGAAGAAGCAAATTGTGTTTTATTAATGTTCCGTCAATATTTTAAAATTTTTATACGTTGTTTTATATATTATTACATCAAAATTATAAACTATTTTATAATTTTTTAATATAAAAGATTTCTGTATTTATCATGTCCGTTTATTAACAGGTAGTCAAATAAAACAGCAAATTGTGTTTTATTAATGCTCTGTCAATACATTAAAATTTTAATACCTTTTTTATTATATTATCACATTATAATTACAAATTATTATCTAATTTTATAATATTACAGATTTATGTATTTCTTACGTCCGTAAGAAATATATATTATCATAATAATATATATTAATATATTATCACATCATAATTATTACATATTTTATAATTTCATAATATTACAGATATGTGTATTTTTCATGTCTGTTTATTAACAGGTAGTAAAATGAAGAAGCAAATTGTGTTTTATTAATCCTCCGTCAATATTTTAAAATTGTAATACGTTGTTTAATATATTATCACATCATAATTATAAATTATTTTATAATTTTTTAATATTACAGATTTATGTATTTCTCATGTCCGTTTATTAACAGGTAGTCAAATGAAGAAGCAAATTGTGTTTTATTAATCCTCTGTCAATATTTTAAAATTGTAATGCTTTATTTAATATATTATCACATCAACATTATTAATTATTTTGTAATTTTATAATATTACAGATTTTTGTATTTATCACGTCCGTTTATTAACAGGTAGTCAAATGAAGAAGCAAATTGTGTTTTATTCATCCTCCGTCAATATTTTAAAATTGTAATACGTTATTTAATATATTATCACATCATAATTATTAATTATTTTATAATTTTTTAATATTACAGATTTATGTATTTCTCATGTCCGTTTATTAACAGGTAGTCAAATGAAGAAGCAAATTGTGTTTTATTAATCCTCCGTCAACACATTAAAATTGTAATACGTTATTTAATATATTATCACATCATAATTATAAATTATTTTATAATTTTTTAATATTACAGATTTATGTATTTCTCACGTCCGTTTATTAACATGTAGTCAAATGAAGAAGCAAATTGTGTTTTATTAATCCTCCGTCAATACATTAAAACTGTAATACGTTATTTAATATATTATCACATCATAATTATAAATTATTGTATAATTTTTTAATATTACAGATTTATGTATTTCTCACGTCCGTTTATTAACAGGTAGTCAAATGAAGAAGCAAATTGTGTTTTATTAATCCTCTGTCAATATTTCAAAATTGTAATGCTTTATTTAATATATTATCACATCAACATTATTTATTATTTTGTAATTTTATAATATTACAGATTTTTGCATTTATCACGTCCGTTTTTTAACAGGTGGTCAAATGAAGAAGCAAGTTGTGTTTTATTCATCCTCCGTCAATATTTTAAAATTGTAATACGTTATTTAATATATTATCACATCATAATTATTAATTATTTTATAATTTTTTAATATTACAGATTTATGTATTTCTCATGTCCGTTTATTAACAGGTAGTCAAATGAAGAAGCAAATTGTGTTTTATTAATCCTCCGTAAACACATTAAAATTGTAATACGTTATTTAATATATTATCACATCATAATTATAAATTATTTTATAATTTTTTAATATTACAGATTTATGTATTTCTCACGTCCGTTTATTAACAGGTAGTCAAATGAAGAAGCAAATTGTGTTTTATTAATCCTCCGTCAATACATTAAAATTGTAATACGTTATTTAATATATTATCACATCATAATTATAAATTATTTTATAATTTTTTAATATTACAGATTTATGTATTTCTCACGTCCGTTTATTAACAGGTAGTCAAATGAAGAAGCAAATTGTGTTTTATTAATCCTCCGTCAATATTTTAAAATTGTAATACGTTATTTAATATATTATCACATCATAATTATAAATTATTTTATAATTTTTTAATATTACAGATTTATTGTATTTCTCACGTCCGTTTATTAACAGGTAGTCAAATGAAGAAGCAAATTGTGTTTTATTAATCCTCCGTCAATATTTTAAAATTGTAATACGTTATTTAATATATTATCACATCATAATTATAAATTATTTTATAATTTTTTAATATTACAGATTTATGTATTTCTCATGTCCGTTTATTAACAGGTAGTCAAATGAAGAAGCAAATTGTGTTTTATTAATCCTCCGTCAATACATTAAAATTGTAATACGTTATTTAATATATTATCACATCATAATTATAAATTATTTTATAATTTTTTAATATTACAGATTTATGTATTTCTCATGTCCGTTTATTAACAGGTAGTCAAATGAAGAAGCAAATTGTGTTTTATTAATCCTCCGTCAATATTTTAAAATTGTAATACGTTATTTAATATATTATCACATCATAATTATAAATTATTTTATAATTTTATAATATTACAGATTTATGTATTTCTCATGTCCGTTTATTAACAGGTAGTCAAATGAAGAAGCAAATTGTGTTTTATTAATCCTCCGTCAATATTTTAAAATTGTAATACGTTATTTAATATATTATCACATCATAATTATAAATTATTTTATAATTTTTTAATATTACAGATTTATGTATTTCTCATGTCCGTTTATTAACAGGTAGTCAAATGAAGAAGCAAATTGTGTTTTATTAATCCTCCGTCAATACATTAAAATTGTAATACGTTATTTAATATATTATCACATCATAATTATAAATTATTTTATAATTTTATAATATTACAGATTTATGTATTTCTCACGTCCGTTTATTAACAGGTAGTCAAATGAAGAAGCAAATTGTGTTTTATTAATCCTCCGTCAATATTTTAAAATTGTAATACGTTATTTAATATATTATCACATCATAATTATAAATTATTATATAATTTTATAATATTACAGATTTATGTATTTATCATGTCCGTTTTTTTACAGGTAGTCAAATGAAGAAGCAAATTGTGTTTAATTAATCTCCTGTCAACACATTAAAATTGTAATACGTTATTTAATATATTATCACATCATAATTATAAATTATTTTATAATTTTTTAATATTACAGATTTATGTATTTCTCACGTCCGTTTATTAACAGGTAGTCAAATGAAAAAGCAAATTGTGTTTTATTAATCCTCCGTCAATACATTAAAATTGTAATACGTTATTTAATATATTATCACATCATTGTTATAAATTATTTTATAATTTTTTAATATTACAGATTTATGTATTTCTCACATCCGTTTATTAACAGGTAGTCAAATTAAGAAGCGAATATTGTTTAATAAATCCTCCGTCAATATTTTTAAATTGTAAAAAGACTTTTAATATATTATCACATCAAAATAATAAATTATTTTATAATTCTATAATATTATTATAATTTATATATTATGTAATTTTAATAATTTTATGTATATCTGATGTCCGTTTATTAACACGTAGTCAAACGAAGGAGAGAATTGTGTTTTATTCATCCTCCGTCAATATTTTAAAATTGTAATTCGTTATTTAATATATTATCACATCAACATTATTAATTATTTTGTAATTTTGTAATATTACAGATTTTTGTATTTCTCACGTCCGTTTTTTAACAGGTAGTCAAATGAAGAAGCAAATTGTGTTTTATAAATCCTCCGTTAATATTTTAAAATTGTAATATGTTATTTAATATATTATCACATCATAATTATAAATTATTATATAATTTTATAATATTACAGATTTATTTAATTCTCCAGTCCGTTTTTTAACAGGTAGTCAAATGAAGAATCAAATTGTGTTTTATTTATCCTCCGTCAATATTTTAAAATTGTAATACGTTTTTTTATTTATTATTACATCATATAATTACAAATTATTATTTAATTTTATAATATTACAGATTTATGTATTTCTCATGTCCGTTTATTAACAGGTAGTCAAATGAAGAAGCAAATTGTGTTTTATTAATCCTCCGTCAATATTATAAAATTGTAAAACGTTATTTAATATATTATCACATCATAATTATAAATTATTTTATAATTTTTAATATTACAGATTTATGTATTTCTCACGTCCGTTTATTAACAGGTAGTCAAATGAAGAAGCAAATTGTGTTTTATTAATCCTCTGTCAATATTTCAAAATTGTAATGCTTTATTTAATATATTATCACATCAACATTATTTATTATTTTGTAATTTTATAATATTACAGATTTTTGCATTTATCACGTCCGTTTTTTAACAGGTGGTCAAATGAAGAAGCAAGTTGTGTTTTATTCATGTTCCGTCAATATTATAAAATTGTAATACGTTATTTAATATATTATCACATCATAATTATAAATTATTTTATAATTTTTTAAATATTACAGATTTATGTATTTCTCATGTCCGTTTATTAACAGGTAGTCAAATGAAGAAGCAAATTGTGTTTTATTAATCCTCCGTAAACACATTAAAATTGTAATACGTTTTTAATATATTATCACATCATAATTATAAATTATCTTATAATTTTTTAATATCACAGATTTATGTATTTGTCACGTCCGTATATTAACATGTAGTCAAATGAAGAAGCAAATTGTGTTTTATTAATCCTCCGTCAATACATTAAAACTGTAATACGTTATTTAATATATTATCACATCATAATTATAAATTATTGTATAATTTTTTAATATTACAGATTTTTGTATTTCTCACGTCCGTTTATTAACAGGTAGTCAAATAAAGAAGCAAATTGTGTTTTATTAATCCTCTGTCAATATTTCAAAATTGTAATGCTTTATTTAATATATTATCACATCAACATTATTTATTATTTTGTAATTTTATAATATTACAGATTTTTGCATTTATCACGTCCGTTTTTTAACAGGTGGTCAAATGAAGAAGCAAGTTGTGTTTTATTCATCCTCCGTCAATATTATAAAATTGTAATACGTTATTTAATATATTATCACATCATAATTATTAATTATTTTATAATTTTTTAATATTACAGATTTATGTATTTCTCATGTCCGTTTATTAACAGGTAGTCAAATGAAGAAGCAAATTGTGTTTTATTAATCCTCCGTAAACACATTAAAATTGTAATACGTTATTTAATATATTATCACATCGTAATTATAAATTATTTTATAATTTTTTAATATTACAGATTTATGTATTTGTCACGTCCGTTTATTAACATGTAGTCAAATGAAGAAGCAAATTGTGTTTTATTAATCCTCCGTCAATACATAAAAACTGTAATACGTTATTTAATATATTATCACATCATAATTATTAATTATTTTATAATTTTTTAATATTACAGATTTATGTATTTCTTATGTCGGTTTATTAACAGGTAGTCAAATTAAGAAGCAAATTGTGTTTTATTAATCCTTCGTAAACACATTAAAATTGTAATACGTTATTTAATATATTATTACATCATAATTATAAATTATTTTATAATTTTTTAATATTACAGATTTTTGTATTTCTCACGTCCGTTTATTAACATGTAGTCAAATGAAGAAGCAAATTGTGTTTTATTAATCCTCCTTAAACACATTAAAATTGTAATACGTTATTTAATATATTATCACATCATAATTATAAATTATTTTATAATTTTTTAATATTACAGATTTATGTATTTCTCACGTCATTTATTAACATGTAGTCAAATGAAGAAGCAAATTGTGTTAAATTAATCCTCCGTCAATGCATTAAAACTGTAATGCGTTATTTAATATATTATCACATCATAATTATAAATTATTGTATAATTTTTTAATATTACAGATTTATGTATTTCTCACGTCCGTTTATTAAGAGGTAGTCAAATGAAAAAGCAAATTGTGTTTTATTAATCCTCCGTCAATATTTTAAAATTGTAATGCTTTAATTAATATATTATCACATCAACATTGTTAATTATTTTGTAATTTTATAATATTACAGATTTTTGTATTTTTCACTTTCGTTTTTTAGCAGGTAGTAAATTAAGAAGCAAGTTGTGTTTTATTCATCCTCCGTCAATATTTTAAAATTGTAATACGTAATTTGGTATATTATCACATCAAAATTATTAATTATTTTATAATTTTTTAATATTACAGATTTATGTGTTTCTCATGTCCGTTTATTAACAGTTAGTCAAATGAAGAAGCAAATTGTGTTGTATTAATCCTCCGTAAACACATTAAAATTGTAATACGTTATTTAATATATTATCACATCATAATTATAAATTATTTTATAATTTAATAACATTACAGATTTATGTATTTCTCACGTCCGTTTTCTTATAGGGAGTCAAATGAAGAAGCAAATTGTGTTTTATTAATCCTCCGTCAATATTTTAAAATTGTGGTACTTTATTTAATATATTATCACATCATAATTATAAATTATTATATAATTTTATAATATTACAGATTTATGTATTTTCAGTCCGTTTTTAACAGGTATGTCAAATGAAGAAGCAATTGTGTTTTAATTAATTCTCTGTCAACACATAAAAATTGTAATACGTTGTTTAATATATTATCACATCATATTATAAATTATTTTATAATTTTTAATAACAGATTTATGTATTTCTCATGTCCGTTTATTAACAGGTAGTCAAATGAAAAAGCAAATTGTGTTTTACTAATCCTCCGTCAATACATTAAAATTGTAATACGTTATTTAATATATTATCACATCATTTATAAATTATTTAATTTTTAATATTACAGATTTATGTATTTCTCACATCCGTTTATTAACAGGTAGTCAAATTAAGAAGCGAATATTGTTTAATAAATCCTCCGTCAATATTTTTAAATTGTAAAAAGACTTTTAATATATTATCACATCAAAATAATAAATTATTTTATAATTCTATAATATTATTATAATTTATATATTATGTAATTTTAATAATTTTATGTCTATCTGATGTCCGTTTATTAACACGTAGTCAAACGAAGGAGAGAATTGTGTTTTATTCATCCTCCGTCAATATTTTAAAATTGTAATTCGTTATTTAATATATTATCACATCAACATTATTAATTATTTTGTAATTTTGTAATATTACAGATTTTTGTATTTCTCACGTCCGTTTATTAACAGGTAGTCAAATGAAGAAGCAAATTGTGTTTTATTAATCCTCCGTCTAATATTTTAAAATATTAATACGTTATTTAATATATTATCACATCATAATTATAAATTATTATATAATTTTATAATATTACAGATTTATTTAATTCTCCAGTCCGTTTTTTAACAGGTAGTCAAATGAAGAATCAAATTGTGTTTTATTTATCCTCCGTCAATATTTTAAAATTGTAATACGTTTTTTTATTTATTATTACATCATATAATTACAAATTATTATTTAATTTTATAATATTACAGATTTATGTATTTCTCATGTCCGTTTATTAACAGGTAGTCAAATGAAGAAGCAAATTGTGTTTTATTAATCCTCCGTCAATATTTTAAAATTGTAAAACGTTATTTAATATATTATCACATCATAATTATAAATTATTTTATAATTCTATAATATTATGTATAATTTATATATTATGTTTTATTTTTA